>KN505128.1:50758-79506 GCA_000787155.1 Scartelaos histophorus
CACGCACACACACACACACACGCACACACACACACACACGCACGCACGCGCACGCACGCACGCACGCGCACGCACGCACACGCACGCACACACACACACACACACACACACACACACACACACACACACACACACACACACACACACATACAGAGGAGGCAGGTCTTCTGTGTCTCACATAGCCTGTATATGTAAATGGACATAGCTAACATGCTAACATGCTAACATAGTTGCTGTGTTCCAAATAGGTTCTACCAACTCCTACTGACTCTGGTTCCCATTGACTCACTTTGGAATATTGTCTCCCCTCTCTCCTGCTGCAGTGAGCCTCATCATTTTGGTCATAAAATGTTTGTATTAACTTGGTCTACATTATCCTATTAGTTTTTTCTTTTTTTGTTTTTTTGGGGTTTTTTTTGCTTTGTGTCCATCAAAAGAACATAACATAGTGCCTGGCTCCAAATCTGGCCCTGTAACTGTGAACATGGCGAGCTTCATTTGAGTGGAGCTGTCACGCTCGCTTAGTTCTCTTCTTTATTCAGTGTGTGGTGCCTGTGCTCTGGACATGAGGGAAGTCCTGCTGTACTGAGAGTACCACAGAGAGCAGTCTGAGCGCTGTCTGAGCTTTTAAACTGTCCAAACATAATCTGTGATCAATGAGAAACTAAAGCTATAGTCACTAAACCAAGAGTGACCCTAAATACATGGTTCAGTTTGCACACAGAGGATTTGATCTATCAGTCTCATCATGTTTACTTGGAGATATTTACATATTTTCTTTTTCAATTAACTGCAATTTAAATATGCAACTACAATTCTTCATCGATGCCCAGCTTTAAATACATCTCCAGGAGACAAGCCAGTTGCTCTAATCTGAGCTCCTCCCGTGTGACTGAACTACTTCACGCTCCATATATATGCACAGAACTAAATCTCTATGGATTCTTCTGTTAGGTTGGCACTTCATACTCTTGTGCAGTCTTATCTGTATCTTGGGTAGAAGATAAAAAGATAAATATATCAATATAAACAGTAGTTGTACTTAATCTGCCCCAACGTCCTCTAAAAACATTTGCCATCTTCCTCTGTTTTTGTGCTAGTCTGTGATCTCTGAAGGAGCGTGGAACACGTCTGTGGAATCACAGGAGCATCTGCTGACTGCCCCAGCCTCACACACTTCAGATAAACATGCTGATTGTGGCCACTATGATACTGAACATAGAACTTTCTCTCATTATTCAACCTGACACCACCTACTCCCTGTTTGTGTGAAAGACTGCCGAGCGCACCTCTGCTTTGACAGTTGGAAAGTGGCACCAGACTGAAGAGGTATAGCGTGGATGAATAAATAATAAATGTGTGGAGAAGTAGACCTTGAAAAGAGATGGGCGTCAGACTCCCACTGTGACAGCTGGCAGGCCGCTGAAGCAGGCTGCCGATTCCCCAGCACACTGCCATACATCAGAGCTCCATGGGGAGCACTCCAGAGGGGGCACAATAAACCATTATCGCTATATTTAGATGACTGACTTTCAAGAACTCAAACTTACTATTTACCTTTGTCATGCGTTCTATCTGTAAAAATGTTAAGACTGTTAAGAATGTTAAGTGGACTGAAGGAGTGTGACATCACAAAGAGCATTCGGCTCCAGTTAAATGAAGGCTAGCAATTAGCTCATGAGGCTAGCAGTTATGGGAACCAGTTTGAAACTATGTTGGACATAAATAGTTTCATGTTAGGAATTTGTTATTATTTAAGGACAAAATTGTCAAATAAAAGCAGCAGGATCTGATAGATCAGATTAATCTGAATATTTTAAGACAAGGCTCACTGCAGCAGTTCCAGAGAGTGGTGTGACAATTTTTCAATGTAGAGTCAATTAGAGCCAGAGTTGATGGAACCGGAAGCGCCCCCATGCTCACTTCCTATTTGGAATTGGGAGGATATTGGGTTTTATGTCCATGTATATACACGGTCTATGGGCTGTGCTGTCTGCTCTGTATTCTTATGGGACTGGACTGTCACAAAGCATAATGAACCAGACTTAATAGACTCAAATAGGGCTGAGTACAGACAGTGCTTTATTTTTGCAATTTAAGCAAATAACTGCACAAAGTGCTACTGCACAGCTCTCTCATAAGTTTATGGTAACAAAAAAAAAAAAAGGGCTGTCACGATAACACATTGCAGAGCTTAACAAATGTATTAGAGCACCTGTCATGAAACATAAATAATTTCATAGTTTATCAAAAATTTTTAAAATAACTATTTCATTGTTCTTCATTTAGAAAATGACCAATTAGAATAACAAAATAGTTCCTGTTGATAAATAACCAATAATGTGAATATTTAGTGTTCTCACTTGTGGAGCAGGTAACAGCTGCATTCTTCAGTGTGTTTTTATTGAGTTTTACAAAGTCTCTTTTGTTATTGAGTCCAAATAGTTTCAGCTGTTCCGGAGACTTTGTGTCATTTTTGAAAACAACAACATGAACTTGAACATTTATGGATAGCAACAATAGTTCTGTTTTAGCATTAAAGATCTTGCAGATACTGGAGGATTAACCATTATAGAAAAATATAAAGATATTTTGGTAACAGAAATACTGTTACATTATGGCAGCGGGGGAAACACCTCATGCTGGGTGTGCTTTAATACATATGTTAAGCTCTGTATGAATCATGATATATTGCTACAAAGATGTACTGTGATAAATAATACAATAATGTGACTAATACAATAACAATAGATAACAATACAATAACAATGCAAGATAATGTTAATACATCATTTTAAATAGACAGCATCATTAAAAGGCCTAAGTTGCAACAAATAAATAACTGAGTAACCATTAATTTGCCATATTTAGTTATTTATTTGACTTTTTACACCTCAAATTTTTTGTATTACAACCAAAATACCTCAGATCTTCCTATTTTAATCATGGAATTATGCACATGATTAATACTGAGCCCCAAAATATATAGTTCTAGCTTTCACATACTGAATGATAAGTTGATGCAAAATTATCATGACAGAGCTGTGGGTTTGTCGTAACTTAAAATTACATAATTTAGGTAAATAATCCAAATTCTCCATACATCTCAGCTAAATAATATGGGCAATACTAAGGGCAGAGTTTATGAGCCATCGGCTGATCTGGAGTCTATACAAACGGCATCAGATATGAAAACACCCACACTGGTGGATCTCTAGAACTCGATAATCAAAATGTCTCATGTACACGAGATCGACTAATGTTCAAGCACACTGCAGCTGTTTCCTTCTCAGAGGGAGCTCAAACGAAGAGTGTGGATAATGCCTGGAGCAGCCTTAACTGCAGAGGCTCTGCAGATTCTAAAAACACAACAAAGACAGTGAGACATGTGAAAGTGAATTTGACCACTGTATTCTGTCTGGCCTCAAAATCATTTGTCGACTGAAAAGGGGGAATATTTTATTTCAATGGGGTATGCCCGAACATTAGATGTTTAGATCACCTTTTATTTTTTTGATGCTGACTTTTGATGCAAAAGTCAGTCTCCCCTTCAGAGTGTGTTTGTAAAGCTGTAGTTTATTGTTTTGTATGATCCATCCATCAATTTTCTCGCGCTTAATCCGGGTGGGTGCCCATTACTCTGTGCATCAGACCCAGACCCCTATGAACCCCTCTGCAGGTGGTCCCTGATTGTAAACGGTTCATAGGGTGTTGCATGTTTTTGGTTGATGGGGGAAACCGGAGCACCCGGAGGAAACCCATCCAGACACGGGGAGGAAACATGAAAACTCCACACAGAAAAGCCCGGGCGACCTGGGGATCAAACCTGTAACCTTCTTGCTGTGAGGCATGAGTGTTGCCACTCAGCCACCGTGCCGCCCGTTTGTCTGATGTTTTTGTATATTCATAGAATTGTTGTGTGGGAGCCTGGGTGACGTAGGCTTGTGGGTGGAGTATATCCACATAAGTGAGTCAGAAGAAACCACACACACATAGACGTTTATGCTAATGAGAGTACAAAAGGGCGTGCATACATGAATATATGAGTAATATATGAGTTCTAAAAACAGCAGATATATTTAATGTAACAGAGGACACAGACATGTTCATCACTGGGCTCCTCGTCAGTCTCTGGAGTCACACCAGAGTGCACACTTCAGTTAGTTCTGTTGAAGTTAAACACAAGTATAGACCCACACAGAGGGCTCACTGTGACTTTTAGCCTATTGAGAGAACATTAATCACCTGTGAGTGAGAGTGATTCATAAAATCATGCTTTCACTTATCATGCATTTTAAAAGAATAAAAAAGATTATAGTCACCATGCTGTTAGTCCCTCCAAAGTATCGCAATAAATAAGGCACCATGAGATGCATATTATAAAAATGTCAAACTGTGAGATTTGGATATGGTTATATCTCTATTAAGAAGAAGCCCAATATGTCTTCATTAAGTGGCATGTAGAGATTGTGAACTCTCCTCCCACAGTGAGGGATGCTCCTCTGTGTGACAGGGAACAGCCTCTTCAGCACAGATCTTATCTTCTGCACAGGCCAAAGCTAATGGAGCAGCTCCTCCTCCATCTGAACGCAAAGGACACTGAGGACACTCTGTCCACCACATCAGCACCACCAAATGTTCTTGCTCTACTTCAGCTGCACTTATGTGGTCATAGACTGTGTAAAGGAGTGGAGTGTGAGTGTGATGTCACCCACAGCGTTCAGCTCTAGTCAAATGAAGCTCATCAAGGATAGTAGTTATAGTAGTGGATCTTGATCAGAGTACCGTTTGAAATGGGAATTTATTTACAGACAAAATGGCAAAATTATAACACCAGAATCATGTAGGGCAAGTTACTATGAACATTTTAAGACAAACATGATGAGGCTCGCTGCAGCAGTTAACAGAGCGAGGAGTGACACTTTTTCATATTTTTTCAATGTAAATCAACTGAATCCGATGCTCACTTTCTATTTGGATTTCTAATCTAATCTAACTCTACCCACCCCTGGAACCATACCACACCGTGTACAGCTACATTGTGCACGTAAAAGTTGATACACAAAAAAAATAAAAAAATAAATAAAAACAATTTGAATTTCATTTTAAAGCAGACATATTGTGCTTGTGTCTGCTATATAGTTATAATCTATGACACCAGTTGGTCATTATGTTAAATGTTATATGTGTATATGTTATAATTTGAACATTTTAAATCACAATATTCATCTAAAACAAATTAAGACAAGTCACACTATGTCTACACGATACTGCTGAATTCTATGTGTATCACTGATTAAGAAAATTAAACTAAAGGAACAAAGTAAGTACAGAGAGGAAGTTGATCGGCAATATCGTGCCTCGAAAATAAGCAATTACAGATAAATAAGATAGCGATTATTATATATAAAGATAAAGAGCAATCAGATACTGCATTCATAGGGTAAATGAGAAGGAAACATAAGATTGTGAAAAGTCGATTTTGCAGAATATATATCTTTTTTCTTTAAAGTGTGTCGTTGCAGAGGACAGACTGGCCGCTGTGTGTGAGCTGTGCATGGGCCCACACCTCATCCATCGTGCTGCAGCTCTGGCAGTTAGCTGGGCTTTGTGTCCTCCCGCTGTGTGCTGCTCCGCTCCCACATGTGGCCCTCCAATTGTGGGGTAAATAAAGCAGAGCGGAACAGACGGCCGTCCCACTCAACAACATGGAGATAAATGGGATGCCGACACCAGCGCGCTCTCTGGATATATTGAAGCTTCACTCCACTGGCTCTGTGCTGTTTGTACAGAGCGCTCCACCCCTGGATTCTCGGCTCAGAGAGGAGGATTGTGTTTTCAGAATGTATTTTTGGTGTTATCCCAGTGGGGTAGCCGCTGAGCCAGTGTCACTTCACATCCAAAACAAGCTCCACTGATGTTTTGAACTTTTTAAGCCTTTGCTGCAGTTTGTGTTGTCCCTAACCCCTCTGCGTTCTGTTGGTATGGCCCTGTGATCTGCTTCTGTCTGCTCATCCATGAACGCTCTTTCCACATGGCGGCCACTCGCATGTAAAATTCATAGAGGCGTTTTTGTGGCGCTCACACACAAACCCACGCCGTATGGAAAGTTCATTTCTGATATCTCATTCAATCATAATGCAGACAAGCTGAGCCCTGGCAGTCCATCCATCCGGTAAACTGTGGTGGATAGCGCGCTCGTAATATTCGCATTATTGATGGAATTGTGTCCCAGGAAAACGTGCATGTGGCGTGGCGGTCGACAGCCTGTTACAAATAGACTTTAGTGTGTGCTTACGGTGATGATAATGATATGCTAATAGCTCATTCTAAACCTCAACTGTTGCACGGGCCTCAGACACCAGCGTTGCGTAGCCAGTCCCGTCTCTGTGCCAGATAGATAATACGTTGGCGCCCAGCTCAGTCTGCTATAGAGAAGAGGAAAGAAGTTTGTGTGGATTTTCAAACAATAGTTGGCCCCAGTTCCACCCTGGATTATCAGTGCTGATGCTGGAGCTTCCGTTGGTAGGAACATTCTTGCAGAGAATAAATAAAATGAAATGTACAAGTTGCCTGGCAAACTCTGAAAGCCAAGTCTCGGCAGCTGTAGGGCAACACATAAATCATTTCAATCACACTTTAAATCAGATCTGTTCTCCAAAGTGGACTTTTCAGAGCTTTTAACCATGTTAGAGCTGTTTCCTCTTCCCTTTCATAGTTGTATTTGGAGTACTGTAATTTCCGGACTATAGAGCGCACCTGAATATAAGCCGCATCAACAAAATTTCAACTAAATTTCAGAATTGTATATATATACATATATAAGCCGCACCTGAATATGCAGGTGTCCACTTCTTCAAAAACGTTTTCAAGTTCGCTCCGTCTGCTTTTATCGCCTGTGAAAGTGTTTGTCGCTGCCGTCGTCACCGTCTCGACTCAGTGATGCAGAGTTTACAGCAGCAGCTCTACGTCCTTCTTCAGATCAGTCGCCTTTAACTTAAAAGCTGCATCATCTGCATTTCTTCATGTGTTTTCCATGAGGAGGATGTGTGCATGAAGTGTAAAATAACTGTTCAAAACTCATCTTCCTCTGCACATCCCCCCGTCTCTCCCCGTCTCTACTGCACATGTCTCCTGCACAAAGAGACGCTGTCAGATCTTGGATCTTATCGGAGTCTCGTAGGATTTCAGCAGATTTCAGAAGGTTATGGATCAGGTATGAGTGGACGTCCGGCTACTGAAGTTTGAAACCTTTCTTTACAGTTGCAGTTGTCCATCTTAGGTCCCTTTATTGTGAGAATGTTTATGTCAGTGTTGTTTTCGATGTATATTGCAATTTAAAATGTTCAAATGGCGCGGTGGTGGTACTTTACAAGGTCAAATTAGTAAGGTACTGTACTTAATCAACCTTTTTAGGTTCATCTGTATTTAAGTACATTTTACAGCAGATACTTTTGACTTCACTACATCTGAGAGCAGCTATCTGTACTTTCTACTCCACTACATTGTTTAACTGGAGGGAAAAGTAAAAGTATTTCTCATTATTTTTTGAGATCTGCTGAAAAGACAGCGGATTTATTTTTAACACATACATAGTTTCAGCAAACACAAATATACAAATAAATCTGAAGTCTCAAAGACCTCAAAATCTGCATGGAATACCTTTACTTTTTCCTCTTTTTCCTTTACTTTTACTGCATTTTTTAAACAGGTACTTGAATATATAGATTTTTTCATGTGATTCTTTTACTTTTGCTTGAGTATTTTTCTACTCCAATATCTGTACTTTTACTTAGGTAACACAATCGAGTACTTCTTTCCCCACTGTCAAATGAAAACATAATGATCCACAGGTCTCGTAGTAGCTTGTGACTACAGAGCAGACATAAGCACAGCAGTTCTGTTTTAAGATCGAAAATGAATGTCGGCTACAGTCTGACAGAATCCAACAGCATGTTGTATGTAAAATTATTACAGCCACTGAATCAAATGACTGAGTGCAACAGCGTTATGTGCTCCCTGTGTGCTGTAAATGGGCTTATGATCCAGACTCCACCTTTAAATTGCTCTGTGCAGTTGCCTGAGTGCTCTCCATGACCATTTACACTCTAATGATATCTGAGATGTTTCCATAATTGTACTAAAATCAATAAATACTGTCACAGAGAACATGTTACAGACTTTACTCATGAGGGAAACACTTCACTGGAGAACACTTAAGCCACTGAATTCTGCCAATCCTGAACATGACAGGTCCATATTCATAAAACGTTTGTATTGGTGGGTTTCAGATGACATCCCAATGTTCTATAGGCCAATGTTATTTAATACAGATGCGGGGCACTTAAAACTAATATGGGCCAACTGCATATTTTTGTCAATAATATAAATGATTAGCTTCTATATTTGTTAAATCACCTTTCTGATTTTTTTTTTTCTTTGAAAGTACAATATAATTAATGGGAAAAACTGGCCCTTCCCCCCTTCTGAGAATATGACATGACCACATTCTAAACTAATCCAAGGACTGAACCAGGAGGACTAAACCAGGACTGTTTCAGGTCTGAACCAAGACTAAACCAGGTCTAAACCAAGACTGAACCAAGAGGACTAAACCAGGACAAAACCAGAAATGAACCAGGACGCAGCATCCTGGTTTAGTCCTGGTTTAGACCTGGTTTAGTCCTGGTTTAGACTTGTTTTAGTACTGGTTCAGTCCTGATTTAGTCCCCCTGGTTGACGTCTCAAATTGTTTACCCCTATTTAAAAAATCCCAATTACATCACTGAGAGCCCAGAACAATCCTTAAATACTTTCTGAGGTCCAAGCTCTTCCCATGAACAGTTTACAAGTTAGGTCAGTCCAGTTACATTGCTTTCTTATCTCAGACACACCTTTACTACATCAACATCTAAGCACAGGTCAGGATGATCAAACACTGACCATGTGAAATACACAGCACACAAACACACAGGTACCTAAACCTAGTTGTGAAAGAAAGGATTAGACAATAGTGTGGCTTTTAACACTTTTACAGTGTATCTTTGACAACAAAAAGAACAACACCCAATACTCACCTCCACCTTCTTTAATGCCCTAATGTGTGATTCCAGGCAAATCAGTTTCTTTACGGAGACAAGCAGGTGGCAAAAGTTACACAGTGCACCTTTAAGTAGATATTCTATTTGGCAGAGCATATGGCAATTTAACACAAACTTTCGCTCCGAGTCCCCAGTCCCATATCACTGAGTTGCATTGTTCATCCCAACCTGAAACCCACAATACTTGGAACAATAGCTGCCTTTCTGAGCTCCACGCACCATTGTAGCCGAGTTCCCATCTGCTGTTTTACTCCAACACCACCAAATGAAGGCGCTGAATGGGGCCATATTGCTCGTACCCTTCTTTGGAAATCTTTCACAGTGCGTCCATGTGTTTCCTTTGTGTGTGTATAGAAAGTGAGGCAGCCTTAGGAGCTTCAGTGACACCTGCCTCTGTTTAAATGCTGTTTTCAGCGTGGTGCCAGGCTTACAGGTGCAGCCCACAATCCATTCCACACAATACAATGCAAATCCCCTCACCCACGGGGACATCACGAGCTTTCCAATTCCATGTGCGCAGGTGAAGAGTATCCAGGATGCGATTCGAGATAAGAAGGAGCGCTTTAATTTCATGGGGGAGGAGGTGAGCCTGTGTCCCTCTGTGGGCATCTTCATCACTATGAACCCAGGGTACGCTGGGAGGACGGAGCTGCCGGAGAACCTCAAAGCTCTTTTCAGGTGAGGAAGAGGGGAGGGTGTCTGTTCATCCTGCTGCTTCTCACAAATATAGAACAAGAAATGGTTGTTGATACTTTGCAGTGACATCATGCTGGGGGTGTGCTGCATCTCTACATGGGGCAATGACGTAAAAGGATTTTCAACAGGCCAATTTTAAAATGTTTCTACTGAACTTTTTCAAATATTTACAATATCAGACGCATAAATCTATCTTTGACATTTGTTTTAAGCATTTTTTGTGTTTTTTATGTACATGAATTGGCTGCAACCTTAAAAAAAAGTAATGTGATAATGTAATAATGAAAAAATTGACACACTTGGACAATATTTGTTTGAATATTATGGGGGAAATATCTATTCAAAAAAGATTAAATTTCATGTGGGACTAAAAACATTTGGAGTCATTTTAAAGAAGTTTGTTCATGTGGGTAAAAACATTTGGAGTCATTTTAAAGAAGTTTGAAAATCATGAGTTAAGGGCGGACGGTCGCACCACATGAACATTTGAACACTTGTAAGGACGAAAAACATGTAGAATAAGGATTTCAGGATTTGTGAAAAAAACGTGGTTCCATGGAGGTCAGAGGTGCTACAGGTATGTGGAGATTTATTATGAAATTTGAAGCCTTTTAACTGGAGAAATTGCAAAATTGGAAAATGGATTTAAACAGCACATTTTCAGCAGTCTGCCATTAAAGGGCTCACGATCAATTTAGGAGTTAGATCTTCAACAAAAACGTGAGAGTGAAAAAAACTGGCGATCCTGTAATCCTTAAATTCCTGGATGTGGAGATCAGTGAGGACCTGACCTGGGGCTTTAACACCTCCAGCATTATAAAGTGTGCCTAGCAGAGACTGTTTTATCTGCAAACACTCCGCAGCAGTGGGCTCTCCCAGAAGCTCCTGTTAAACTTCTAGTGGTGCACTATTCTGACACACTGCTGCACATCATGAACCTGCACAGCTGCTAGAAAGAAGAACCTGCAGCGAGTGGTGAGAACAGCTTAGAAGACCGTGCTCTCTCTCACAAAACTGGCCACCATCTTCTCCTCACTTCTCTGTGCATCCTGCAGGACCCCACACTCTCTGGGAACTGCCTTTTCTGTTCCCTCAGGAATGCTTCAAACTCCCCTCAGACTTATTTATGTAATGTTTTTATTGATATGGATGTGAGAAAGTGTCTGTCTATTCATTTTTAGTGCTGCAGTTTTGCTCTATCGAAATGTTGTTGTATTTTGTGCAATGACAATAAATCTAATCTAATATGAGCTCACCTGTTGTAGTTCAGCTGAGTGAATACATAAAAACACTTTCTCACATCTACACAAATAAAAAAAAATTAATACATAGATTTTTGTACTCCCTTTAGGCATTTTATCTGTGCCTGGACCTGTATTTGTGTGTGAGGAGAGTTTGAAGCCTTCCAGAGGGGACAGTACAGAAGAAATAGTTCCCAGGGTGCGCAGGGTCCTGCAGAATGTTTGAGGACACGAGGTTCTTGAAAGAGGAGCCCACCACCTTCTCAGCTGTCACCACTCACTGCAGATCTTTCTTTTCAGGATCTCAGCATGTGCTTTGGTGTACCCGTAGAAGTTTAACAGCAGCTTCTGGGGGGGCTTTACAGTGTTGGAGGTGTTTATCCTCTAGCTCAGGTCCTCACTGTTATGCACACCCAGGCACTTGAAATTTGGGACCCTCTCCACCTCCTCCCCATTGCGAGGAGCCTTTGTGATGTTGGATTTGGTTTTTTAAAGTCAATCATGATTTCTTTAGTCTTCTTTGCGTTCACTTGCAAGTCATTATCTTCACACGTGTCGGCAGCTTCATCACTGTTTGTTATGAGCCCCATAATGGTTGTGTCATCAGCAAATGTAATGACGTATTGGAGTTGCGGTGCGCTATGCAGTCAGATTGTGTTAAACTAAAGCTCAGATTAAAGTCTGACAGAGCTACAGTCAGAGAAGTGCCTTCATTTAGTATCACACCCCCAGAGAATGTTTATCATCAGCTGCAAAGTATGTATTTCTCCGGATATTGCGCATTCATTTGTCACTAGGCCTGTCACAGTAACTACTTCTGAAGTGTGATATGTTGCTGAAGTAAATATCAACAACAAAAGAGCAAACAAACCATAAAGCAGAATTATCCCCCCAAAAACTATTCTAAATCTTCAATATTGTGAAAATAAGATTAGCTACAATAAATAAATGGCAGAATGCTACACTAAAGTCATTATTTTGTATCTAAAATGAGTGATAGAAGTTTATAATTTAACTTTCTACCACTTTGCAAAAAAAACAAAAACGTAAACTAAATATTTTCCACTACTGCAAAGAAGAAGTGCACCATTAATGTGTTTTTAAACTCCATATTCCTTCACTGGAATAATTTGGATGATTTCAGACCTGAAATTGCAGATCTCTTCTGAACTAAAGGTAGAAGGAGCTGTTCAATTGAAAACTATTGCATCAGTCATCACAATGTGAAAAAGAGTGTTTCAAGTTTTGGAGATGTAGACAGACGAATTATAAAGTGTTATTTAAACATGTGAATCAAACAAAACACAGCTATGGGAATGTTTTAAGAGTGAACAATATTCTAACATGGCTAAAAGCTCTAAAGAGTCAATTTTGTGTAATATAGGACCTTTAAAGTTTTAAATAGTTAATGATTTGATTATAGGCTGTCCCTTGCAAATCCAGACTCATATGTACTGTATTTTTTGTTCAGAGGGATATCACTGTGGTCCCCACCTCTCCGCCATGTCGCCATGTCTCAAGCCAAACGTAATCATATAATCAGATTTTTTTATTTCAGTGATGCATATGCAACCAACAGCTCAGTGGTCATGTATTATTTATAAAGAAAATGATAGATCTTTCTCCTCCTCAAACAGCCTTCCTCACAAGCAGCCATATTTTATTTTTTTTTATATGGGCAGACCATGTGTGTCCCTGATTGGCTGGCCCACCTGTCAATCAAGCCCATCTGAAAATGTGCAGTTTCAGCAATGACCAGACTCACATTGTTGTAAAGTATTGATGAAGTGTGTATTCTGGATTATAGGCAGCCATATTAGACTCGTTATTAGACTTGTGCTATGCTTTTTCTATTCTATTTTCTATTTAATACAGCTTTATAAATGTTCATAATCCATTCTTGAAGTCCATAAAGTAGGATGTTGTTGTCTTAGATGTTGTTCTGCTCCTCTTCCTCACAGACCCTGTGCCATGGTGGTGCCAGACTTTGAGCTCATTTGTGAGATCATGCTGGTGGCAGAGGGTTTCCTGAGCGCCCGAGTGCTCGCCCGCAAATTCATCACCCTCTATACCCTGTGTAAAGAGCTACTGTCCAAACAGGTACGCACAAACAGGTACACAAACAAGTACCAACAAACAGGTATGCACAAACAGGTACACAAACAAGTGCACAAACAAGTACCAACAAACAGGTACGCACAAACAGGCACACAAAGAGGTACACAAACAGGTACGCACAAACAAGTGCACAAACAGATAGCAACAAACAGGCACACAAACAGGTACACGGACAGGTACACACAAACATGTATGCACAAACAGGCATGTGTGAACCGGTACGCACGAACAGGCACGCACATACAGGTATGCACAAACATGTACATAAACAAGTGCACAAACAGATAGGAACAAACGGGTACACACACAAAGGACCTTGGATAGGATGGACTCATGTTGGGTGGACTGGACCACTTTTGGACCACGCCTCAGAGTTACACCCCACGTATGGCCTGGGCTCCACAGACAGGAAACAGGAAACAATCCTACAGTTTCTCCAAGGGAAGCACATTGAGCAGTAAGTAACTCGAACAGTGAGTAACTTAAAACAAAATCTCAGTGCAGCTCAGTCAGTCAAGTCATCAAGACAGACTCCAGATTTACTGTGACGTAGTTTACACAACATATCTGGAAAATTAAGGACCCATATCACACTTCTCCTGATGTTTGTTTCCTGATTGATGTGACAATGGCCACATTTAAATTATGTTTTTAATTCCGAATTTAATTTTTCTGAATTAAATAGATTGGATTTAAATTATTCTCCTTTGAGTTTACATGGAAATAATAATTCCGAATTAAAGTTTACATTAAAACTAGTGGTGAGCGTTAACTTACTGCAATAACGTGGGACTCTTATCGGGCATCATAAAAAATATCGCCATTAATCTAATCTAAAGGTTGGGCATGGAGCTGGGTCTATATGAAGCGAACTATGATGACTTTCACCTTTAGCGCGAATGTATACCTAGCTGAATTGCACTGTAGGGGGCAACGAGTTTTCGAACCTGTAGCTACTGTGAAATACCACAACGAACGCCACATGCCAACATGGATGCAGCTACGAAGCCGCCCGGTTTGCTTCAGGGAAAATTCATTTTTAAAAAACTTCCAAATGGAGACATCGACAAGTCTAAGATTGTTTGCCCTTTATGCAATGTGGAATTAGTTTACTGTAGGAGATCTACCTGTCTCAAGTGCCACCTACATGCCAGGGAAGAGTCGCCGTCAAACTACTTTGTTTAACTAATGCCGCTTGCCTCTCTGTACCTGCTGCAGTGATCCTCGTCATCTTGGTCTTAAAATGTTCTTATTAACCCGCTCTACATGATCCAGATTTTTTTTTTTTTTCGCTATTTTGTTAATCAAAAAAATCCTATTCACAACGTAGAATCTGGCTCCAGATTCGCTCTTGTAACTATCCGTGAAGCATCACGAGCTACATCTGAGCGGCGCTGAACGCTATGGGTGACGTCACACTTGCTTAGTCCACTTTTTTTATACAATCTATGCTGCCGACCCATCCGCATTAATTTAGATGAATCTAGATTTTTAAAATGTATCTCTGCTCACCATTAGTTAAAACACATTCAATAAAACACCCTCAGGAAGGGTTCTGATTGGACAGAGACACAAACATATTTACATCTACAGAAGAAAATACACAATCAGCTGCTACTGGCGTTTTCTTTTTCTTTCTTTCTTCCGCTCTTTTGATTATCTGTAGTTCTTCCAGCACACTTATTCGAAAAATTGTATTGGTTCGAGACCAAAGTTTGCTCCAGACGCCTTTTTGCAGAGCGTCATCGCATCATAATGACGACCCAGCGAGCATGAACGACTGGAATTATTTTTAAGCGGAATAAAGATATGCATGATCGATTAATAAATTAAATTCGCTTTAACACTGAAATAAACCACCCACTTAAATCAGAATAAAGTTTAATTCCATTTAAAGTTTATTTCTGAATAATCACTAGGAACTAAGTGTTTACATGGTTAATTATTTTGTGTATTTAGGCAAACAAAGCACAACTCCAGATGTATTTAGGAGGTACCAGTATTCTGACATTCACTAGAATCACTTTTGCATAATATTGGATCTTTACATTCGCCATCTAATAAAGCCTGTAGTGAGAACCTTCTTCCAGTGAGCATTCTACTCAATCCATTTGAAGTCTTTTCCTCTTGTACGTGTCATTACAGGATTTTAATTATTGAAAGCAGTCATCATTTCAGCGCTGACTGAAATGACCGCTGCACTCTGAGGTGTGGGGGATTTTACGAGCTCTTAGTTGTGGATAAATTTCCCATGACCACAGGCCCATTTACGTGTCATAACACTGCTCTCCCTCTTTATGGCTGTTTTATGGCTCTTCCTCACCAACTCTCCACTTACTCTTCTTCTTCTACTTCAACACATGAATCTCATTGAAAATCTTTATTAGATGGCGAAATGACATGCATAAATTACCTCAGAGGTACATTCACAGGGCTGTAACTGCACTCACATAGTTTGAAAATGTGTTTTAATTCTGTGTCCCTTTGGAACATGAGCTGATTTAGTGGAATTGTTTTTTGCAGAGCACCTAAAGCAATTAGTTGCTCATCGTCTACCAGGCAAAGCTGTGTGATGTGTGAGCCCGTCCATTCTCAATACACACAGTGGTTCCTCTGACGTACATTTGGTGCTTAATATGCCTGAATTACCTGCATGTGATGCAAAACACTAATGTCATTGCAAGATACACTCACAATTAAGTCTGTCACAACAACAAATTTGGAAGCCCAATGTATCACTATAGAGAAATATTGCGATAAATTATAATACTGAAACTACTTTATGCCACACACAAAGCAGGACAATAACAGTAAAAAAAAAATAAAATAAACATTATCATTATAAGGCCTGAGCTGTAACAAACAAACAAGAATGAAGCAATAATTAGGTGATAATGAAGTGACTTATTCAACCTTCTACAGCTCAAATGTGATTGTATTAAAACAAAAATAACAAAAATCTCTCCACTCTTACAAAGAAAAAGTACACACGGTAAGAAGCTTTCATATACTGAACCATAATTTGATTATTGTGACAGACATAGTCACAATATAAATATTCTAAAACCTCCACTAGACGAAAAAAGTCCTTCAAACTTGTGCAGCTGTTGTTGCTGCTGCTCATTTAATAAGTTGCCCTTCTGCTAATAAAACTAACAATATCAGAGGTTTGAAAATGTGCCTAAAGAAATAACTAAGACTTAAAATTTTGAAGTAATGGACCCCAGGAAGACCAGTCGCCATGGGAGCAACTAATGAGCATCCATATACACAAATAAACAGGAACTCTCAGCCTAATATGAATCAGCACATGTGGGCCCTTAATATGGGTGTAATTTGTATTATATCATATTATATCTGATGCGCCCACCCCTGACCTAATGTGTTCTAGTCCCTAGTAGTGAATAAAACATAGATTTACACAAGTTACAGGGTGCAGGCTTCTAACATTTCTTTGGTGAATAATAAATGAAAATTATATGAAAAATGTGTGATATAGAGGTAACTCTTCCATAGTATTAATCAGTAAGAAAAACAACAAAGTCTGTGATGGACACTTTCAGTGAAGTACTATTTATGGTATGTTTGACTTCAGCAACTTCAGCTTCTGGAGGATAAATGTAGATCTGTCACAACAACACATTCTGAAGTGTGATATATATGACTGAGGAAAATATAGATGATAATATTGAAACTAATTTGTCAGTGACACAAAAGAGCAGATATAAATCACAAAAACTATTCTACATTTACAATATTGTTAAAAAACATGAGCTATAATAAGTTATTAATTCAACTTTTTACTGCTCAAATCTGATCATATAGTCAAAAAATAAAGACAAATCAGTGCAAATAAAATATACACATGATAAATACTGACCCCCCAAACACTACTGTTCCAGCTTTAAGTAGGTATAGTAATGGTGACAGGTCTATCCTCTTGTTGGAAACAGGACCACTATGACTGGGGCCTGCGAGCGATCAAGTCTGTTCTGGTGGTGGCTGGTTCTCTGAAGAGGGGGGACCCACAGCGGGCAGAGGACCAGGTCCTCATGAGGGCCCTCCGAGACTTCAACATCCCCAAGATCGTGACCGATGACATGCCCGTGTTCATGGGCCTCATCGGGGACCTGTTCCCTGCCCTGGATGTGCCCCGCAAGAGGGACATGGACTTTGAGAAACATGTGAGAGAGTCCATTCTGGATCTGAAGCTACAGGCTGAAGACAACTTTGTCCTCAAGGTAAGGCAATGTGTTCTTCTGTCCCTGAGCTGTATGGTTATGGTTTATCATCACCCACTGTCCCTTCTGCTGGAGCTGATCTCCCTGCAGCCCCCTGTGAAGGGGGGTGCTGGTGACCAGACTGGTAGAAGATCTCCTCTCTTGCACACAGCATTGCTGTTGCTTTTGTTGTCACGGCAAGCAGTGGATGCCCAATTACATGTAAAATCATTACATGTAAAAAGTATAATTTTCAAATTATATCCAAATAATCCCGTTTTCCCTTCACTTCTGTCTGTTTGAACCATGGTTGTAATGGTGGTGTCCTTTACTACACTCTTCTTGTCGCTGAGCAAACTTCAACAACGGTGCTTCTGAGCGTCCCATTAACTTGTGTTCTTTAGCCCTTCTATGGAGGCCTGGAGGCACATGTTGAGTGTGTGGCTTTCTACATGTGCTCTTACCACTGTATAGATCAGCCAGTTGTTTTAGAGATGCCTACTGACCACACCAGGCCAAACAGCACTGAATCCATTTGCTGAATAAACCCATATCCATTGGAATTGGACATGTGCAGTGATTCCACGTGAGTGTGAGTGAGTGTGCATAGGCAGGAGACGACAACAGCAGCACTAACTTTTGACACAAGTGTCTCAAAATAACTCTCATAACAACAAGTCATTGTTGCTTGCCGTTTGTAATGATTAGATCTTAGTTAGAAATACGTCATTTAATCAAAAAGTGAGCTAGTTTCAGGGCGAACTTATGTGAAATGAAAGATCCGAATGGAGCAGTGGGGTGAGCAGCCGAGGCAGTGAGGAGCCTGTCTCATCTGTGTGTTTAGTGTCTGTGGAATAAAGGCATTATTACACACATGTGGAGGAACATGTGTGTGTTTTGGACCTGCTCCACTTCAAGGAAATACGGGACGTTTACTCAGAAAAGATGCAGTTTTGCATCCGTGAGAGGCGGGTGACAATGCGCTGTTCTAATGCAGGGGTGTGTTTGTGTTTTTTGGAAGGCTATAAGTGCACCTGTGTGACCAGTGCACTGTTGTTGTTCGTATCTTTTCATGATCTTCATAAATGTACATGTTATATAGTGTGTTACACATGTGTACACAGTCTTATGCCATTCAAATGGATTCTAGATGCTTTATAATGAATTACATAGAAGATTCCTGAAGACTCAGCTGCATAAATAAGGTGTAGGAGAAGAATGATGGTGTCAAATACAGTCCCATATGGTCTAAACTTCTCTAATCTGACTCCAGAATGGCTCAGTGTACATGCAACTAATGTGAGTAAAAGCAAATGTAATCATTTACAATGTCGTTTACATAAAAAGTGGTGTTGTTACATTTTTATCGACTAAATGTTGATGTCCACCCAAAGTCTGCTTGCCTCCACATGAAAGTCACCACACACTACTGATGCATATATTTCTGAGCCCTCAAATTCACCGGTCAACATGTAAAATTCACAGTGAAAAAAAGAATGATCTAAAATGCCAAGACTTTAGCAATCTGAGCAGTGAGGCGCATTGGCCTATTGACTTATCTCTTGTGTGTGTAGGTAACACTGAAGTGGCTGAGGAGATGAAGTTTTGACTGGGTAATTCTGAATTTAGATCATTGAATTTGAAGGCAGAGAAAAAGACATAAAACTCTAACATACAGCAACTGGCTTTCTGAATAAAAATTATTCAAAAATGTTTTTATGGGTTAACTTTTTCAAAGTGATAAATTCAAGAGCATTTAAAATGGAAAATCTGATGAAACAATCTTGTAGTCTGAGTCCCAGTCTCATCTCCCAGAGTTCAGATGGGCGTGATTGATGGGCAGATTAGCGAAGCAGAGAAATCCAGTCTGTTTGTAAGAAAAGAAACACATCACAAACTGATGAGTGTTGGGTGAGAAGAGCTTGATTTTGTTCTAAACGATAGGTGACTAATGAGCTTGTCTCTTTCCCATGTGTCACTGAAATAAACAAACTTGATTGGACGACTCTGAGTTTGGCCTGAGAAGCACCAGAGTCTGTGTCCAAGACATTTTACCCACCAGTGGTGCTTTATCATTGACATCAAGGAAAGTGAAGCTTTGCTTAGTGCACATGCCCCCTCCTCTGTCATGCACATGGAGGTAGAATAAGATCTTATTCTAGATAAATAGTCATAAGATGCTGTGTGACAGCTGTGAGGAAACTGGCCATTCCCCAGCTTCAACAGGATATGTATGTGAGACACTCTCAGCCAATCAGAGCAGTGTGAGTGTGTATGTGAGAGACTGATTGGCTGCCCTCATCTAAACTTTTGACTGACAGCAGAAGCAGCTCCAGTGCTGATTGGCTTTTGTTTGTGTTGCTTGTATTTCGCTCTGTTTCTCCTGTTCTCCTGCACAGACACACACAGCTGTCTCTGTTAAAACGGCAATAGTGTCATGTCACATTTACCAAGGTATGTTTAGATGAATGAAAGAGGCATGAAGGATGTGATCTGACCATTTTGCTTATTTGCCCATAATAACACATTGTACAATTGTGCTGGTCTATTCAAACACAGCCTGACACTGGCACAGACACATCTGCAGCCAGCCTCTCTTTCTTAATCTTGCCTTCAGGTTTTGTCCCATGAGGCCTGGTTAAGTTCTGTTTTAGTACCAATTTATGCCGTGTATAGTGAATACTCATTAGGTCTGGTTCAATAGTTTTTAATGATTCATTCTGACAACTAATTAAAATAAAATAAAATAAATATTATGAGCTTCCTTATTTAAAAGAGCACCAGTCGCACTTTTACCCATATTGCCTTTTCTAAACGAAGACAGAATACAAAACAGTGTTACCACAGTACATAATTATTTATTTAGTACAGCTCAAGATCTTTTGATGTGTATCTGAACAAACATGTCATTTTCAATGGGAAAAATTCAGAAAAGAGTTAACTTCCAAAAGTCGGATTCCAACACCAAACTCATTTCAGTCCTCTTTGCTGTCAATAACACAAACCCAATTTCCCACATCCCCCGTACACTTCCCCTTCTCATGTGCAGCTGTTTATCGGATTTATGTTGTGATTACAGGAATCGCACAGTCTCTGAAGAGCGCGTGTGGGCTGCGCAGCCAAACACTATCACAAGTTGTCTGCAGAGTCCCCAAATGGGCTTTCTTCTCCAACAATTTCTACTGATATTACAACTGTAGTGCTTTCATTTAGATTTATCGGACTTCTCCACAAAAGCTATTTACTTCACATCATAATGCTCCAGGAGGAAGAGGGCATTAGTGTCAGAGGCGTCCACCGGATCGGGATGAATTGGGCAAATATAGCAGTGAGGTGGTCCTTAGTGCGGGAAGGTGTTGACCCGATTCTGCTCATCTTATTAGCCTGGGCCCCACACACACACACACACACACACGCACACGCACACGCACACGCACACGCACACGCACACACACACACACACACACACACACACACACACACACACACACACACACACACTGTACGGTGCCCTGTGTCGGAGACGAATGAGCGCTCGGACCAGGGGAAATAAGTGCGCTCTTGCCTTAGGTCAAATTCACACGGCAAGCACATAATAACAGTGTATGAGTTAGGCCAGAGCTGCTGCACGCCACTTTAGGCCAGACACTGCCGGGGACACGCTGTGTTTCACATGACATCATAACTTCTATAGGACAATCATGTTTAATACAGATGGGGCAGCTAAACGTAGTATCATTAAATTGTATTTTTTTTGTTGTAATACAGTGATTTCCTGGATCTTGTTACTAATAGAAATAATGTAGTGCAACATTTGTGAATTTAGATATTTGTCATGAAAGTACAATGCAGTCAATTGATACTTTGCAGTAACATCATGCTGGGGGTGTTGCACATGCAAATGGTGTAAAGTGGAATGTTTAGAAGTTACCATTGTTACCATTAAAAGTATGATACCATCACATTCTAGAATCTGAAAGCCACCAATAGTTGAAACTTTTGCTTTAGTTTACTCTTGAAATATAAGGACAAAGAGAGATACTTAATTGATTCTCGGGAAATTCAAGTTTTGCTGCAGCAACATTTCCACTGCACGTCTCAGTGTCCTTTGTCTTCATGTCAAATATCTCAGTGCAGTTTAACAGGAGGACTGGTTAGGAAGGGTCAGCAGATCGTGTGGAAGAGCCAAAAGTGTCCCTCCTCCTGAAACATCAACACAACAGGAAATGACTTGCTCTTACTCTGCTCTGGTGTTTCGGTTGGTGATAAAATGGTTAATTCCTGTGAAAAGTGAAAATGTTGTTCAGTAAAAGAGTGTAAAGTTTGGTGTGTGTAGGTGCTTCTGTAAGGGCTGATCCTTATGTTCCTTATCATTATGGCAAAACAGCCTCTGAAGTTACAATGTCCCATAGAACTCCTTGGATGCAGGTTGATGGAATTAAACGTTAAACCATCTTTTGGCCAGAGAGTAGTTTTGTTGTTGTTACATGAAGACTGGTATACAATAGACCAAACTGACCAAAAAGCAAACAAAAAACAACTTAATCTGTGGTATACGGAGGATTTGGCTGCATTACATAGTTATTTTGGTACAAATTTGCTTCTTGCTAGTGTGATGTGTCAGAGCTGCTCAGTCTTTGGTGTGATGATATTTATCAGCTTCTACTTGGACGCTGCAGTTTTCTAATGTGGAACTCAGTGAACTTGTTTCTCTTATTAACTTTTTTTAGATGAATATTGAGATTTAAAATTTGTAAATGATAACATAATGAATGATCTGCAGATGTTATTTATTATAACTATGATGTTATAATCTAATAAACGAATAATGTTCTTTAACACTGTCACGGCGAGGATAAACAGAAGAGAATAGATGGACAGATGGAGAGTAGAGAGAGAGTCTGTCTGCTCAATAACAAGCGCCCCCTCCAAGCCTGAACTTTTACTGTCTTGGTTTATGCGTCCAGTCTTTTTGATTGGAGACAGCACAGTGGGAGAGAGCATACCTCCAGCGTTAGCCTGTGCTAGCATTAGTGTGCGCACATGAAAGCAGTAATCAGACCGGCCCAGTGTGCGGGAGCGCCTGTCGATGCCATTGATTGAGCCAACTGTGTATTTGAGTGCACGGCGAGGAAAGCTCTCTCCAGCTCTGCGTTCACTGTCTGCTGCAGTCAGGATACAGTCTGGGCACTGGATTTACGGATCAGGACAATGATGGCCGCCTCACCATTGAGAAGCACCCGATAATGACTGTTGCAGTCTGCTAGTTTTTCTGACTACAGCTCGCAATAGCAGCTTTAACAGGAATGTGATTTAGGAAGGATGAAATAACACAAACTGTGGATGGTGTCCCGTTCACAGTGATACTGTGCTGTATTCATGCAATAATATTGAAGGCTTTAACGTCAAATCCCAAGATCATGTTTAGATTCACTATATAACTTTTCTGATGCCAGTAAATGTATCCATATTTAGTGAATGGGCTCGCCTCTCCCCAGACCTAATCTATATACTGGTCTAGTTATCTGCTTCTAATTCCTAGTTATAGTGTTGTCTTCTACCAGGAAAAGCACTGTTCCTTTCCTAAGAAAAGACACATCGCACCTTTACTGCACCTGACAATAATACAGTATTGAATTTACTGAGCAATGGTCCACCGATTTTAGATTAGTTTATTTGTCATTTTTATGTTACATAAAAACTCAATTGTGTTTCACAGCCACCACATTTCTGTGCAACAAAAGACGTAGTAAATGTAATATAGAGTGAGAGTCTTTGATTTAACAGCCTCACTGCTGTTGGCTTGAAACTGTTGAGAAGTCGAGTTGTACTGTAGCACCAACTTTGACCGTGGACATGGTGAAGAATAAGCACACCCAGTTCTATTTCAACTTTGACCGTGGAGATAGTGAAGAATAAGAACGCCCAGTTCTATTTTTATTTATGGTTGTTTAAGTGTTTAGTCCCACTTTAAAGAGAAATATTGATACATCATAGTACTAAATGAGGTGATACAGTATCATTATTGTGGGCTGCTGTATTATTCTCTCTCTGTAAATGCTGCAGTGAGCCTCATCATTTTGGTCTTAAAATGTTCACACTAACCCCCTGTACTGAGAGGGTATTATACAAAATAGATTTTTGGAGCTTTCTATCATGATCTAACATTGTCCTCTCATCAGAAACATGCCTGAAGCGGTTTTAGATGTTGTCCATGTATGTTTAATTTATTTTGCAGTCTCTCAGCCCCTCCTCAAACCCTCCTTACTGTTGGCTGTAAGATTCTGTGCAATTCTGTGCACATTCCCCATGCTCCCATATGATGATTCTCCAAAAACATGACACAAAACTGTTCACAACAACTTGACAAACCTGATGTGATGTGCAGTAGTTTCATTAGCGGGATTCACACTTACTGTGTTGTGATAGCACTCTGAATGGGGAGTAACTTTCTGTGGGGAGAAAAGGGAGGGAGGACTCAGAGTGTCAAAAATGAAAGTGAAACTTATAAAACATGTTTATGTTTATTTATTAAATATGGGACAGTGCACATTAATCAACATGTGTTAGTACAGCATGTAAATGTTAGAGTTAGCCATGCAGGCTAATTTTCATCAGTAGTTCCATTGGCAGGTTGATGACAAGACAAGAAGATCAGTGAATATTACTGTAGACATATTAATCAAATTAAAACATGCTAAAAGCACAGCACATACATGAACAACATGTAGCCAATACCATTACTAACATATGTTCATACGTCAGTATTGGTGAATATAGCATTTTCAAAATAATAAAGGGTAACATGGTGATCGAAATATGTTATGTGTCAGCAGTCGATTCCCCATAGAAGTGTAATTACCCTTTTTACTATTTTAGGCAAAGATGGTTATTCAAGAATGTTTTTTTAACCAAGGCCATGGGTTGTTACATTGGAGTCTGTGATATGAGTAATGTGGTGATGTGTTGTAGGTGGTTCAGCTGGAGGAGCTGCTGGCCGTCCGTCACTCAGTGTTTGTCATTGGGAACGCAGGCACAGGGAAGAGCCAAGTTTTGCGCGCTCTGCAGAGAACATACCAGAACATGAAGCGCAGACCAGTGTGGACAGACCTCAACCCCAAAGCAGTCACCAACGATGAGCTCTTCGGCATCATCAACCCCGCCACCCGGGAGTGGAAGGACGGTGGGTACTACAGACTACAACAGTACAGTGGAGCAGAACTGGGGTCACAGGGTCCCTCACTATTCACTGCGATACATGATACGTTGCTGACGATACCAGATAATCAATATATTGCACATGATAGTCTGCAATAGGTCAAGGAACAAATAGCTGATATTGCTGAAAAAGTAAGGATAGAGTCTGCTGGAGATGGTGAAAACAATAGTTGAACAGCAAAATTGACTCTTGAAAATAGTCCAGATACAACTTTGGGGGAGTGAATGGTGAGAGGAAACAACTCTTACATGGTTCAAAGCTCTGAATAGTCAATTCTGGCCAGCTTTAACAAGTGAAAAACCTGCTAGTCCCATTATGTTCACACGTAACCTCTTTACAGGCCTATTCTCCAGCATCATGCGAGACTTGGCCAACATCAGCCACAGTGGGCCCAAGTGGATAGTTCTGGATGGAGACATAGACCCCATGTGGATTGAGTCTCTCAACACTGTCATGGACGACAACAAGGTACAACCACTCTGACCACAGTGAAAAATAATGAAAAATACAGCTCCAGGTATGTTCTGGATGAGGGAATTATCTTAAAATCTCAAAAACAACCAAATGTTTAATGAGCTTAGTTAGAATTTATTTTAATTATCAGTATACCACTTTTTTTTTTTGATTGAATATCTTGATAATGATCTTGATAATATTATCCATAATTCAATAAACTCCCCACTTCTACTGTAACCACACCCCCCTCTGACCTCTGTGGTTACTCACAAAGACCACTGCATCTGACTGGTCTGATCTGGTATTCAGCAGTAAATCAACAGTGTCAGTGCCTCAGGACTGCTCAGACAGGACTGCAAGGACCAACAGGGCCTGACAGGGAGCGTCAGCGCTGAGGATAGTGCTGGGGCTGCAGCTGTGTGAAGGTCTGTCAGAGACACATGCTGACCATCAGTGTCAGCATCCAGGCCACTGTGAGAGGTCAGCTTCATTTACATGGGGTAGTCAAAAAGAATCAAAACAGCACCACTGTTTTTGGTCTGTACTTTCCAGAAAAGAGATGTCATATTACACTGGAGACCAATTGTTTCCACAGACTGTCAAATGAAACTTACAGAACAAGCAATTATAGGAGCCAATTTGGAGCAGAGTTCCATATTAGGAATAGGAATTGATTTACCAACAAAATAGTGAAATAAAAACACCAGGATCATGTGGAGATGGTTAATAAGAACATTTAAAACCAAACTGACAAGGCTCACAGCAGCAGTTTGGGAGATTGGGGATTGGGGCAACCATTTTCCAGTGTAATGTCTTTAGTTCTTTACGCTCCTGATTTTAAAGGTACACTAATAACTTTAATAACAGTAAGTAATAACAATCTTAATAATATAGTAATACGTATTTAATAACAATAATAATAATAATAACAGCTTTTCTGGTGGGGGTGTTATTGCTTTACTTGTAATTTCCACAGGATGTGGTTGTTTTGTTTCATTCACATATGTTTGAGTAACCGTTTATTATTACTCTGTCTATATCTCCAAAGCTTAAAAAGTTCTACCCTTTGATGTCATAAAGTGGTTACCAGCTACATTTTACTTATAGTTCAGTAGAGGTTGGCAATTGCAGGGCTGAAATCATCCCAATGATTCAAGTGAAGGTGTAAGGGGGTTAATAATGTAATATAGGCCTTTTAAAAATACAGTGAAAAAATCAATAGTTACTGTGAGCAGGGTCACCTCTCCGGAGATCTGACCAGTAACAAGTTAACACATTTGTACAGTGGAGGAAATTGCTTGATGTCTTGCTGATTTAGTAGGTTTGCCCACTGACAAAGAAATGGATAGTCTATCATTTTATTTGAACTTTTCTAAAAGAGTAATGGGCAGTGCTGCCCCCGTGACCCAGCCGGATTAAGCGGGAGAAAAGGAATGGATGGATGGATGCATTTCTAAAAGAACATCCAGAGAATCACATTATAGACAGAATATTAATTGATTTGAATTTCATTGTGTGAAATAAGTATTTGATCCCCGACCAAGCAGTAAGAGTTCTGCTTCCACAGACCAGTTAGACTCTGTTAATCAAGTCGACATCTGAATTAGACTTCTGTTTGAACCTGTCACCTGTATAAAGACCCCTTGCTACATAATGAGTCCATCAGACTCTAAACTGTGGGGAAAGACCATGGGAAAGACCAAAGAGCTGTCAAAGGATGTCAGGGACAAGACTTGCACAAGGCTGGAACGGGCTACAAAACCATCAGCAGTAAGCAAGGATTTTGCCACCATGTACTAATTCTTTTTTGGCTAGGGGTTTCAAAATAGTAAATGGAATTTTCTGTATTTTCTTTTTGGTGTTCTATCTCTCACGGTAAAATAACCTAAAATTAAAATTATAGACTGTTCATTTCTTTGTCAGTGGGGAAATCCTACAAAATAAGCAAGGAATCAAATGTTTCTTTCCTCCTGTATATACTGTATATCCTACTAAAGAGACCAGCCGATGCAGACAGAACCAATGCAACTTTTGTACAGCTGCCAAAACATGATTACAACTAAATGTGCATTATAATTTAAGCATTTCTGAATAGTACACTATGTTTAAGTTTAAGACTATTATGGCTATTATGCAAAATAGATTTTTTGTTTTTGTTTTTGTTATAACCTTATTCCCTTGTCAGAAACATGCCTGAAGAGGTTTCAGATGTCACCCCTATGCTCCCACACAACAATTCTAGATAAATATACAAAAACTGTACGCAGCAACTCAACAAACCTCATGCGATGTGCAGGAGCTTCATTAGCAGGATTCTCACTGACTGTGCGGTGATAGTGCTGTGAAGGGGGAGTGACTTAGTGCAGGAGAAAAGGGAGGAGAGTCAGAGTGTCATAAACAAAACTGAAACTTATAAAGCATATTAATACTTTGTTTTTTCAGCAATTACAGCATTTTCAAACAATAAAAGGTAACATGATGCTCTAAATAGTTTATGTGTTAGTTAATACCCCATAGTCGTAAAATACCTCCTCTTAAAGTTTTCTGGGTGAAAATGTGTTACATAAACTTGTTTGTATAATACAGTTGCAATTTTTCTCCGAGTGGCCACTTTAGTGCATGCTCATGTCTAGACTGTGTGAGTGGTCAGCATGCAGCTCTTTTCCACAGGCTGTTGTACAAATGAGCGCTCACTATGTGTGATGTGTGTGTCCCGGTAGGTGCTGACACTGGCCAGTAACGAGCGCATCCCCCTCAACCCATCCATGAGACTTTTGTTCGAGATCAGCCACCTGCGGACAGCGACGCCTGCTACTGTGTCCCGAGCAGGTAACTTTCTCTGTTAACCACTGCAAACAAGTATCCCCCAGACTACCATGGCCCGAGCAGCACCCTGTAGAGGTGCAAATGCAAGAAACAGCAAAATAAAAGTGAAAAAATACATAGCACACTCAGATGGCCAATGTTGATAACGTTTCGGCAAAAAAGCCTTCGTCAAATAATTGTTTTCTTCTTTTGGACCACAGTACACTAATCCTAACCCTAACCCTCTGTTAACCACCACACACTAGTATCCCCCCACATCACCAAGTCCAGAGCAAGTCACCCTTTATGTTATCCAGCACAACAACACACAGGTAATCCCAGAACACCAGACCAGATAACCAGATGTTTCTATAGATATGCTCCAGTACTCAATGCTACGAGCAGTAGAAGAGTCTCATTTATCAAGCAATCATTAAACTGCTGACCACACTTTGGCTTTACTACTAACCAATACAAGACAATTCTTTTGCGGGGACTTGAAGTATATACTGGAGGTGCATGATGCTGCTTTTTCAGTTTGTAACTTTTTGGTTTTCGGGTCCATCACCTGCTTGTTTCAGTGGATATGTCATTTCTCTGCCTGGAATGTTCCACAGTAATGACATTAAACAGCTCTGCCTTACATTTACTCAATTGCAGGTGGTTTTACTGCTCAAAAATACATAGAAAAAAACAGGCATTCTGGCTGTGAGCGGGGTCACCTCTCTGGTTCCATGCTGCTATTTAGACATGTCGCTATTTAGACATTGACGTCTAACTGTCGGAGTAGTGGCACTGTACTATTTTTCAAACAATCTGCTTTTCTGACATGAATCATATTAAAGTTGTAGCTTATTATCCTATAATTATTTTATATTATATTATATTATAT
>KN505134.1:4653-22461 GCA_000787155.1 Scartelaos histophorus
AAAATTGAAATGGTTCAGCAGACCAAGGGAACAAACATTTACCAACTATGGATGATCTATTCAGAGCAAAACTGAATTAAAATAGAGAACAGATCAACAGCCCGTCAAACTACTTGAAAGGCCAAATTGTCCACTTTGGGCAGCAGTGTGTTAAATCAAAATTTAGAAAAAAAGTCATGCTTTTTCATCCTCTTTGCTGAATGAATAAGATACTCATGAATCCCATTAAATAGACAAAAAAAAAGTAAATGCCTCATTAGTCTGGAGTCTATAGTTTGTAAGGTTGAAAGTGCTGTTACTGGCAGTAGTTTGTGGTTTGTAGTGTTGCACTCACTGGTGGCGGCACAGTCTTGTATCGCACCCAGAAGACTGCAGCGATGAGCCCGATGTCTCTGGAGATGACGAGAGCTGTGAGCAGAACTGAAACAGAACAGTGCCATGGAAAGACTGGGGTGAATACTACTGACCTACACATCAGCCAATAAAACAGATGTTTCAAAAAAAGAAGTCAGGTTTAACCATTAGACTTTGTACATACTGAATGCCATGTTTATACTTCACTGGGAAACATAAACAAATGTACCTTTGCTAGCCTAATAAAAAAACAACAAAACTTTATGTTTTACAGTTCCACTGAGATTTTAAATCTCATTTTCAAGGGAGTCCTGGTCCCCGAATGTGGCCTGTGTTACATGTTTTAATGGACGGGGAAACGGAGAGAAACACTATCATCAAAAATATGCCATTCAAACATAATCAGGGCTGGATATTGTCAAGAACTGAAACGGTACATATCCTGATACAGGATACAGAATACAATACATGCAAATCCCTAAAAATGATCCAAAGTATTTTTCCCAAGTATTTTTTTTAAATCATGCAGAATAACAAAATGCCTTGAAATTTCATGTTGCCCTTTAACATCAGAACAATTCATTTCTGAATAGTTCACTTTTACAATTTAACCTAACCCTAACCCTAATGTGAAACTTGGTGTAAGCTGAACAGAAGTTACCCTTCTCAAAAAATGACAAAGAGCCTTTCAAAGAAACTATGTGGTCACCCATTATATGACTACATGATATAATATGGGTGGATCCCTTATTATTAAGGTATACCTCAAAGGAAATAAGGAAAAGTTCAAAAGTTACAGTTTATTCATTTGTCTATAGTCCGCTTATGTGTATTGCCATTTATACCATCACTATGCAGAATCAGCCCCTTTTATGATTACATATAAGCAGAGTTGACTCCTTTCAGAATGAATAAAAGTGAGTCCTCACAGGAAACACACAGCTCTCACCTGGGATAAGTTCAGCGTAGGTGAGACTGACGTACAAAACACTGATAAGAATCTTATCAGCCAATGGATCCAGAGCACTGCCCAGAGCCGACTTCTGGCTGGGCCAAGTCCTGGCGATGTAGCCGTCGAGCTGAGACACACACACAGGGCATACCTCACTTTCATACACACACTGCCAATACACAGCCTGAACACCTACTGGTAGGTATGATGTACTGTCTGGGTTGCAATATATTAAACTAAAGAATATGCATTTGCGAGCTGTTATCTTGCATATGACAGAGGGGGTGGGGAGATACCAGATCAGTGGCTCCTGCAAGTGTGAACAGAGCCAGGCTGAGGTGGAAGTGCTGTGTTATGATGAGGTGTCCCAGCACAGGGGCCAGAAGAATCCGGCACACACACAGCAGATTTGGGATGGTCCAGGGGTTCTCATACTGTAGACACAGAGCAGAAACAAATCAGAACACATGCATCATGTTCTACAGGAAAAACAAGGACTAAAAAGTGTCCAGCACCATTTGGTTCCTGTAATCCTATATATTTTATATCTTGGATTTTGTGGATATTCTGTTTGAGCCATAAAAAAACAAACTTGAGTGTAATTTAAGTTACATTCCCAAAATGATCAAATCTGATAAAATAACCGTGCCACCAAATATAACTAACTAACTAAATAAATAAGGTTCCATTATTTGTCTTTTGAGTTTTATGCTGATCATCTTGTCCCACAGCTTTTTCCTCAGGGGGTATAGGCGCCATGAGAATACACACTAAACATTCATAGGCTCAGTGAAGAGTATAATACTATTCATTGTGGGTGTTTTTCGGGGTATTTATTACAAAATTAATTTCAGCGTTCATTAATTAATTTTCCCACGTTAGGTCAACATTGCGCACAGTCCCTCTGAACATTCCAGTTGTTTGAAGGAGGAGCCTCCAGCAGAATGTTACTGAGGCGCGGCTCACCAGCTCTTTGAACTTGAAAAGCCCATGTCCAGAGACTGGACTGTCTTCACTTCGGTCCGCCTCTGAACCACTGGGTAACTCCTGTTTTTTACTGTCACAAAGTCCTCGCGCGAGAGGTGCAGGCCAGTCATTAATCCATGATCTCTTATGGCCTCTCCAGGGTAAAAATACAGTTCCAAACGTGCGTCCCGTGTGTGTGAAGAACCGGAGCGTGGAGGCGGCGCCCGGGACGCGGCTCTGGGTGAACCTGAAGCAGTCAGTGACAGGTGCGCTTGCAGACCGCCATGGCGGGACCTCGAGCGCGCACACACTCCTGTACCGAGCCGACACCGAACACCATACAGCGGCTGCCTTTGAGCAGCGAGGCGCTGAAAGCCTCAGCACACACACGGTAAGCATGTTTAGAAGTAGCCTTCGTTATGAAAAGACTTCCCGAACGCTGTCCTGCCCCATGTCTGACTGTAGACTCAAAAAACGGTCAGAGTCGGCAGGGTTGCAGCTCAAGCCAGCAAGCTGCCATGTTGCCGTATTCCGATCCTTGCGGTGTCGTGAAACAACTGCGACAGTGGGACGCGACTCATTTCTCTTACCTCCTCCTCCCAACATAGATCCACACCTCTGTGCTTCCTCCTCCCATCCTCGATTCCTCCGCAAAAGCGATATGCAGGTGAAAGTGGAATTAGGCGACATTTGTTAACCTTTGGTTAAGGCCTACTTCAGAGCTGTCAAACAGTAACCAATGCAGAATACATTGTAGTATTGTGTTTATTTTATCATTAAAAATACATTTTAATGCATTACATATACAACATTTACCGTGAACTAAACACAGGAGTGGAAATGATAAAACTTAAAAGTAATAAATGTAACTGTTCTATACGAATGGCCGCCAGAGGGCAGTGCTGCAAGAACCACGTTCTTCAAGTCAAATAAATAGTTATAAAGAGTAAAGATGCTATTTATATTACCGTTTACAGACAAAACTGGGAGACAAGACTGCGCAATGTACTTTTGTATGGACCTGGTGGCAGCACACTGCAGCCGCCGAGTGATTCCGATGTCTTGTTGGTTACTACACAGTTTGCAGTTGATACGTTTTAGCCCCCTTTTTCAGCAGAAAGCCCTGCTCATTGAGTGAACTTAACAGTCCTTCAAAGTCCATGACCTAAGAATAATAAAAAACATTAGAAACACAACATGTAATTATATCAGTAACAAAGGCAGAAGAGTAGCCATCTACAAAGATACTTTCTAATAGTCACATGAGAAAGTGTTCTCCTTCATAGGAGGTGACCACCTTGATCTTTAGTTTGTCTGCCACAGTGCGGATAGTCTGCAGGTCAAATTCTCGTTGGTTGGTTTTCTGGGCATGCATGTGCAGAGCATGGACTAGTCTCTTAGCGGCGCTGCGCTGACTCATGCCTGAGCCTAGCTGTGAACGCTCGAAGTCCAGATTGCCCATACCATCTGAGTAAGTGTCAGCTAAACTGCAACAGTCATTGAAGAAATTGAATACATTGAAGGTCACTGCTTTAAGAAGATGGAACATTACAGTACAAAATCAAATTTGGGAACACATTTCAACCTGTGTTTCATAATCTCCACCACATCCTCTGCATCGCTCTTATAAGCAGTTTCTCTCAGCTCCAGTCTGGCTCTGGCCTACACAGAAACCACAAAAGGATCCATATATGTGAAGTTAAAAAGGGGCCAAAGGGGTTAAGATCTACCAATGTATACACATTTATACACAAGGACATTAATTCGAACTGTGATATGTGACAAACTGTAAAGGTGCTTTGTTGGAGACATTCACGGTGGGTGTCCCCGTCCTAGTACCTCAGTGAGCCGAATGAGGGACTCCAGCTGCCTGGTGGTGATGGGGGTGGCGTCCGCACACTGACCCTGAGCTCTCAGAGAAAGGTAGAAGGTCTGCAGGGTCTCTGCTGCTTCTGAGGACAGAGATGGTTGCACATATTGACGGGCGTAGCTTATATACTTCCGGAGCAGGCAGGCAGGAATGGGATCCAGCATCTCCCCCGCTGAAATCTGACAGGGGAACAGTCACAGTAAAAAATCTGTTCAATAAGAGTAGCAGAATAAGACTATGTGTGAAGTTTGCTTTTGCACATTTTGGTGTCTTAACTGCAGTTTGATCTGGTGTTCCAAAAGCACTTGCTTTTGAGTTCAATGACCCCACCTGCAGTCGTTCAGACAGTGGAAGATCTGAGTGCTGGAGCAGAACTGAGCTTTCCAGTTGGCTGTTGTCTCTGCTGACAACTGCACTGCTCATCCTCCCTTTTCCTGCCCTGTTTGCCATCACATGCTCAGACACACGCCGATCATGTGACTCATCTGGGATGTCCAGCAGAAGAAAGACCACATCAAAACGTGAGAGCAGTGCTGAACCCATCCTAAATAAAAGTACATAAAATATAAGCAGTCTTACATGGATGCCTTAATTCTTGTCTATATTTATAGCACTTTATTAACTAACTTGAGATTTTCTGAAACAGTCTTTCCACGGTTGTAATGACCTCCTATGGGATTAGCAGCAGCCACCACAGAGGTACGAGCTGGTAAAGAAGACACAATTCCAGCTTTGGCTAGACTCACTGACTGTTGCTCCATGGCTTCCAACAAAGCCTGCTGCTGGTTCCCCAACTTATCAAACTCATCAATGCAACAAATGCCTAAAACAAGTAAAAAAAACAAACAAAAAAACACATTGCAGAGGATTTTTTGATATTGTAATACAAAAGAATTTTCACAATAGCTGATAAACTCATTGCCTTCATAAGAACTGACTGAGTTTGCTGGTATTCAAACAACAGTTTACCATCTACCTTGATCTGCCAGTACCAGAGCTCCGGCCTCCAGAGCATAGTCTCCTGTAGCAGCGTCCCGAGATAATGTGACCGTCAAACCTAAACAAATACAGATAGTCCTGAGTTAAGATGTTAACTGATGATAACTGTTCATGTGACTGGACAAGTGACAGTGTGGCTTAGTTTGAATATGTTACCTGTGCTGCTGGTGCTGTTGCCACAGACATAAATGCCTCTTGGAGCCACATTACACACTGCCTGCACAGATGACATATTAATACTGTAGGTTGACAGATTTTATGAAAGGGCTTTTGCAGATGGTGGACTACCTGTAACATCTGACTCTTGCCAAGCCCTGGGTCGCCTACCATCAACACATGAGGGTCTCCTCGGACTGGGACACTGTTCTTATTTGTGTTTTTCTGTCTGCCTCCAAACAGAGTCAGCACAAGTGCAGCTTTCACAAGCTATAAATACATTAGTTATGTAACCAGGTCAATTTTGATATTCAAGAAATTCTGATGACATACCAAATGGCCATAAATGACTGGACACAGGGAGCTGCAACAGAAGCACAAAAGGAGGGGTAAGAGTGTACAGAGTTTAGACTAAATTCTGAAAACAAGTTTTGCTATATTTTGAGAGATTTCAACATTAATATCTTGAAAGACAAAACAGTCCCTTATTCTGATGAATTTATCAGGCATGAAAAAAAAAAAAAAAAATCACTGAACATATATCATGGGATCTAACAACCAAAATTTTTGGATTTTAGTTGCTCTGTGGTGCAATCTGGGCAAAATATAAAATCAAATTTTGGGTTTACATAGAGGCTTTATACCAAGTCATTTAGAGTGACAAGATTGCATTATATGGTCATACATGTATAATCAGACATTTTTATTGTGCATGATCATTAAGACCTCTGTTTTGGTATTCACTACTGCATTGTTCAGCAAACTGTCAATTTAAATACATGTAGATCTATTCAGTCAGTCCGCGTATTAGTTCCGTATTCGCTTTCTGACTGTCGCTAACCCAAACTCCAGGGCAGCTGCTGTCACACAGCGGATATGCTGCTAAATCATCTTAGATACGCAGTCTAAATGCACTTTTAACACAACATTTGTTAGATGTGTAACTATCAATTTGCGTATCTGCGGCGAAGGCGCGGCAGATGCGCAGCGGATATGCGGCGGAGGCGCGGCTGCTGTTTGTGAATGTTGGAACACTGAGCTACTAGTTGTTTCGCCGTTAGTTTGGACTGTGGGTATCGTAACATCCATTCTCCCCACATCCTGTTCATGTAACCCCTCTGACTCGGGTTACTGAAGTAGTAACATTCCAACAGCCTTATTCTCGTATCGCGCCAATTTCCGCCTTGTTCCAGTAGCCCATTTATCGTCAAAGCGCCCTGGTTCCCTAGCGCCTGACGCAGAACTTGTTTCTCTTAAGTTACTGTGTCTCTCATCGGGGGCCGTAGGATGAAGGGTCTTGCCCAAGGACCCATACCAGTTAGCTGATTGCGTCGTCAGAGAGATTCGAATCCGGGTCCCCCGTAGGAAAGTCAAGTGACTTAACCATTGAGCTAACCGGCGAACATACTGTATATATACACACGCACGCACACACAAAAAATTGTGCCTTACTGGACCAATAATCTGAGCAGGTCTGGTTGTGACTGGATCTCCTGAATGGCATAGAGCTCTTTCAGACTGAACTCCTCTGCTGAGTGAGCCTCTGCTGACCCCTGACCTCCCACTTTTGACTGAAGTCCTGAACAAAAACATTCACATTTTACCCTTGTACTTTTATAATTTCAACAAAACAGTACATCTTAACAACCCACCTTTAGTGTTACTGACTGAAGTGGCCTCAATGTAGAGCAGGAACATACACTGGTCCTTGTTTCCTCTGTGAAGTCCTAAAAAAAAAAAAAAAGACTGTATTTTTTCATCACTGAAATACACTCTTTACTGATTTGACAAGCAGGTCGTCTGTTAATCAACGATTTACCTTCTTTGGTCACTCGCACGATGCCTGTCACTGTGACTGTGTCTCCAGGGACACAGCTATCACAGAGGTCAGAGGTCAGGTGACACTCCACTGTACGGGGAATACGACCTGCCTCCCGCTGCTCTCCACCCATCAACTCCTGAACTCTGGGTGGCAAAATGAACCAATTACATTTGCTGTCTATTAGTTACATTACTGGGGTTTTACCATATTCCTTAATGACCTCTTCCCTGTGATAATGAATGAATGAACAGCCAATCTACTAGTTTCATACAAAAAGTTCATAAACAAATATTCTGTTCAATGAAAGAGACACCGAGGACCAACTAAGTAGACACTGGACATTCTTAAGTACAACAAGATCTAAAATAGTACTATACCAAGCTATGTCTACAACTGGACTGCACAGTTGCTGCAGCAGTTCTTATGAAGGAATTAATCACTTTTAAGGTCACAATATGTAACTTTATAGGAAAATTCCATGGAAATACTGTTCCTTTAGTGTTAATATTCACAGCATGGCATAAAACATAACTATCTCCATGGAGCATGTTCTGAAGTATGGTTTTACAAGCGAACCAGCGAACCACAGTTTAAAATATTGGGTTAAACCACTCTCTCACTTGATAATCTGCCAGTCCATAGTCTGAGTGAGAGGGGAGCTCCGGCATGGGACCAGTGTCCGGCTGCGGCAGTCTGGGAGTGCGCACTATAACAATAACAAAAACACATCAGACACAACAGACAAACACACAAACTGAAACACAGACTAACAGACAGGGGAGAGGAGCTGAAGCATACCTTTGTGGGTGTGCTGTAGTGACCGTGTTGAAGGGTCAGGGCCTGGATGTGAGAGCAGCCCAGACAGCGAAAGGCCAGGCGTGCACAGAGCGGACGAATGTTACTGACTCTGACCACAGTCCCCCGCACACCCACGAGACGACCAAACACACTGGCCCTCAGCAGCCTCAGAGGAGTCAGCGGCTCATAGTTATACAGCCTGACAACACACAGGGCAGGAGTCAGGCACAGTCTTAAGTATATTTCACATATGTGGGCTCATATATATTTATATTCTATGATGGATGCAAAAAAAGTAATGAGGATTTTAATCAGGATTGAAATCAAAACTGCAATCAAATGTTCATACCAAGACAGAGTGGTACATCAGAAAATGAATAATTAAGAAAACAAATGTAGAAGGCATACAAGTAAATACTGTTGTGAGTGTATTCTACAAGTTCAATGCTCCAGTCCGCAGACAAGCTTTCACTCATTTCAAAGTCTTGCACATATATATATATATATTTTTTTTCTTTTGATCTCTTTTGTCTTACAAAAGGATTAGGAAACAAACTGCTGTTACCTGGCGCTGATGTGAGGGATGTTGATGAGTGGTGTGGTGACCGGCAGCTCTTCTCCCTGGAGCTCAGCCGCCTGACGCTCCAAGTCTGTGGTCAACACCTTACCGACAGACGGAGAGATGGATCAAATTATGGAAGCCAGCTTACAGCAATTTTGGATTGCATTTTCTACCACTTGTTCTTCTTTCCTGTCTGTTATGATTAAGTAAGGGCTGGTAGCCATTTACCTAATCTTACCTGGTGAATGGCCACTCCCAGACAGCTGAGGATCATCTCTGGTTGTTCCTTCAGTTCTTTGGTTAAAACTGGAAGTTCTTTGGTAACCATCTGGTCACTGATAAGTTCCACATAGTCCACAAGTATGCTGCCCTGACGTTCGATCTCATCCTGCACAAGAACATATTTTTAAAGTGTTTTTAAAGCTCAGTTGGTAGAACGTTTGTCCACTGATCTGAAGGTTAGCAGTTCGAATCCTGCTCTCTGCATAACAACAGGTCAGATCCACTGACCCACTGGTGGGATTCCAGCTTATAAAGTTGACTGCTCTAATTGTGTCTTTTGGCAAGACACTGAACCTACCTCACCCTCAGTGTCTTCGTACACTGGTGTATGAGTATGTGTGTGCATGGGTGAGTATTTCCTTAATGCAAAGCACTTTGAGTGCGTTGAAGGTGGAAAGGCAATATATAAAAATATGACCCAGTAGTAAAACTCAAGGTTACTTAACGTAACCCCAGTTCTTTGATAAAAGAGTGAGGCATTTGACTATGGGAATCGCCTCGGGCATGGCCATCCACGGAAGCTCCAATGGCAACACCTGTCTCTAACAGACAGGATGACTGTATCTAGGGCTCTGCCCCCTCTCCTAATACAGTCAGCCTCCTCCTAATGTAACCATTCTAAATTGATTTCTTACAGCTTTGCAAGGAGGACAATGAAGGTGAAATACCTCACTATACTATCAAAGAACCGGGGTTACGTTAAGTAACCTTGAATTCTTTTTCTAACTTAGTTTGGTGTTTCATTATGGGAGATATGGCCCACTCCAAGACTGCAAATTAAGCTCCTAAAGCATCCATGTAGCTCCAGTGAGTGGATGCCCCCCTGGCGATTGATGTACACAACCAAAGTTGCATCGTCTGTTTTCACCAGTACGTGTTGACCCTGGAGAAAATGTAGGAAGTGTTTCAGGGCAAGAAACACTGCCCAAAGTTCCAGTACATTGATGTGCATTTGGGCCATATTTTCAGCCCAAACACCGTTCACTGTCCTGCCAGACAGGGTGGCCCCAAGCCTAACAATGAGGTGTCCGTTGTCGGAGTCGCTCTCTATGACACCGTGCCCAGCGAGACCCCGGCTGCCAAGATACGTGCGTCCCGCCAAGTTGTGTCGATCGGGTATGAGTAGATGTCCAGCTACTGAAGTTTGAGATATTTCTTATCATTTACGCCCTCACTTGCAACAGAACAATTGTTACATAATGATACATAAAGCACATACAGAAAAGCACTGACCTTATCAAATAGGTGAATCTTGGCGGCGAAGTACTTCTCAAACACTTTGATTCTACTCACGTTGGGTGAGCTCTCTGTGAAACCTGCACAAATTAAAAGCTCCAAGTCTAATACTGCCCATCATATTTATTTTGATATGTAGTCAGTAAAATTACTAAACAATAATACCTTCAGTAAAGTACAGGCCCCATCCTTTGTATGGACACCTAATGTCTAATGTGGCCTGGGTCCAAACAGCTGTGAACATCAATGTCACATGAATAGAGCAGCATACACGAGTTAACTCGGAAGAAAATTATCTTATTGTCTGTGGGAACTGAATGTTAAAAAATTAAGTAGTGGATAATGACAATAAAATAAAACTTGATACTTTTATACTTATAATAGCAAAAGACTTAAATAAATAAAAATGACCAACCTCTTCCACAGCTTGAGGATGAAGGCCCTTTTGGATTTGCTGAGCCTCTCCAGCTGTTGCCCCCTCCTCTCCAGCCGTTGCCCCCTCCTCTCCAGCCATTACCTCGTCCTCTCCAGTGGTCCCTCCTGGGCTCCCCTCCACTCATGCTTTTACTGTTCTAGAGTCTGAAGAATAGTAATCCATGATGATACATGCTGTTGTAATTAAACTTCTGAATGACGACTCTAATGTTGCCACAACTTTTTTACTTTTACTTGATTTTTAAAAATCAAGATGATATATACTGCTTAATGATGCATAAGTAGTAATATTATGATTCCTATTGTACACTCACTTATTATGAATAAAGAATTGAAGTAGTTCACAAATGAATCAAAAGGTATAACGTGGTATTTAGAAAAATAAGTAAAAGCAAGCCTGGTGCCCCATCTAGTGGCATGATGGGGAAGTTAATATGAATCATAGACTACAGTTTCCTCACAACTTCAGAGGCCACAGTTAAACAGATAAATTTTCCCAGGATGAGAGTTTATTGAAAAACACAGATGCTGTGGGCTCATGGACTGTATGGATACACTCTATTATAGAAGCTGTGTGTAGTCTGGCTGTGGACCTTTTCCACATTGTATACAGTCTCTGATTTAGGGTCCGTGTTCTCCCCGATCTCGTCAGCGCATCCAAAATTTAACACAATTATGAGTGGCCTGCGATGCGGAAAAGAGGTCTGCAGCCGGACTCTCGCTTAGACTCAGTGTAAGCAAAAGCTGTCACACAAGCTAAAGAACTCTGTACTCACTCGCCTGGCTGTCATTCAGTTTACACAGAAGTTATGACGAAATCTCACCGTGTGTAATGCTTGCAAATTGTGATACGTGCCGAAATTATCCACTTTTAGTTCTTATTTTGTTCTTCATGTGCCTCAGTAGTTATTTTATGTCCCCGTTATTTTAATAGATCCATGATCCATGGTCAGGACGGGGACGTCCCGGTTTCCCGCGCTTGGACGCCTCAGTCTGACGCTGACGCTGACGTGATACGTGCCTCTTCTTCTACGGTTCACTCAACAACAACAACAAAAAGCTCGTCCTAAAGTGTGTGCCCCTAGTGGAAAATCTGGGAGTCCAAACGTACCAAACTTAAATATATGCATGAGCCATGATGACAAAAGAAGAATATGTATGATCGATTCCAGAGTGAATGACCACACAGCTAATACAACTTTAAAACAATTTAAAGTTTAAAATGTCTGCACAGCCAAGGACAAAATGTACAGGTTATTAGAGAGCTATTACAGTTCAGGACCCAGTATTAATTTACCCTTCACTGTCACATCATTTTGCTCCTCTGACTGCACAAAGTCAAAACATGTGGAGAGCCGAGTATAAAAAGTACTATATATTATTATAAGAAGGTCTCCTGCTTTTTTTTTATTTATCTGCAACCAAGTAATTCTGTTAATGTGAGCAGAATGTTCTTAATCTACTGAAGTTGTTGATTTCATGTTGCATGTCGTTTTTACCTCACCCCTTTTTAATTTTTTGCAGATATCCATTCTGTCTTATCTCCTGTCAAGGAGGCAAACAGTCATTTGAGAGTCCCTGAGTTCACTTCCATTATCCCTGTGTCCTTTCCTTCTGGCTTTCCTCTGTCCTAACTCCACCCAGGTCTGTGTATCTATCTTGGTAATGAGAAAGGGGCACTCAGTTTGGCCGCGCAGCACAGTGATGGGGCTGGGGGAATTGCATTTCAGATGGCTTCATTTGGTCAGAGCTAAGACCTGCTCCTGGTCTGTTTGAGAGTAAGTGTTCCACAGTCTCACACACAGCCAGGAGAATACATCAAAATGTACAAGCTCCAGAGTTAACAATGCAGAATACACAAGTTCCAGTTTAAAGTGTGTGACAAGTTTTGAGCATTTTCTAATTTTGACTTGTTTTGGTGAGATAAAACCGGTTATAGATATGATAGTTTTAAACAAATCAAGAGCAACATGTAAAGAAAAGATTTTAAAAATATGTTGAAAATGACCGTAAGTAGATCGTTCCATTTAGTTCCATATTAATAACATCACACTTGGGGAATTTTGTCCAAAAGTTCAATACAGTTTACACAAGAAGCACATTTTTCTGATATGTTAAACGTAAATAATTATGAGTTTTGGCCCAGTGTGTATAAAATGGTTTTAGGTAACAGTTATGGAATTCCCTAGCGTGATTTCATGATTTCCAATCATAAAGCAAAAAAAAAAGTTCAAATATATATAGTAGTTTGGCTTGGGTAGAATCATAGAATTAGGGCTTGTCTGACTGTAATAATAATATTGGTGCCCCATTAATTGCTTTTGTCTGGCCTGTCTATTTTAGTCCCTGCTGTTGACATTTAGCGAAGTAACTGTCTAGACCTGTTCATAATAACTGGAGTAATTTCGAATACCCTGGATAAACCTTCCAACATTAGCCTAAATTATGAATGACCTCAGCGTCAGGTGGTTGTTGGTTTGACTTGTCATATGGTGCTTAAAGTGCATATGAAAGGTCAGACTGCTAATTTCAGTAAAACACAGTTAACATAATTAGGCTATATTTATGATTTTACAGAAAGTTTTATGGAGGCTACTTTCTGTTTGGAAATGGACAGCAAATATAATGTAGTCACATATATAGTATGTAAAAATACCCCACAAAAAACACAGGCCTGCAAATGAATGACAAAACCTTTACTTTGTCAATATTTATATCAGAAAAATGTGTCTTGTAATTTTGCTCTCAACATTTACCTAAATATTTACCACACATGCAATGCCACCAAACCAAGTAATTAGAAAAGCATGAAAATCTGCCATCTGCACTGTAACTGAAGATGCTATCGGGATGTACATTTGTTTACTTATAAGTTAGAAATACCAGCTTCAGGCCCTGCTCCATCTGGAAGTGAAAATGTCATTGTTTTGTCATATTTTTGCTCACTATTCATGCTCAGTAAGTCTACACACAGTGGTCCCATAGGAACATGAAAAGTATAGGTCAGAATTTGATCAAAGTGTGTCGAGACAATACTCCAGAGACATGGCACCTCTCTCAGAAACACAGAGGGCAGGAAAGACTAAAACAGAGAAAACGAAAAAAGATGGATGCAGCCGAGAGGGTAGAGGGAAAAGGGAGGCAGTTAGAGAATGACAAAATGTTTTTATGATCATGCAAAACAATACAGCACTGTATGAAGCCTCCAACTTTGCATCTGTTTTGTACCAAGAAATAAAGAGTACATGCTGGCTACAATCTATCAGAGAATGGTCAGTGATTCAAAATCAACAATGTCTCACTGTTGTGGCACAGGAGGCAATAGGCTATAAAGATAAACAGGCTCCCCAGTCTAAGCCGGAACTCCCAGATCTGCCTTACCCCAGACACTTCTTCCAGCTCCTCTGGTGGGACCCCAAGGCGTTCTCAGGCCAACGTGTACTGGGTCTTCCCTGGGGCCTCGTTTCAGTGGGACATGCCTGGAGGAGGTGTCCAGGAGGCATCTCGAACAGATGTGTGTTTTTCCTGGTAGGAAAATTGTAAATGTACTGGGCCAGGTTATGGGTGCAGCTGTGAAACCCAACACAGTGGATGAAGAGCTGACAAACATCCCCAGTTGTGTGGTTGTGTCCTCCACATAAACCTTTGAAAAACCCACTAGAGGCCTAAAGATTCTCTGAACAGAAAACATTTACCTTCTGAGCACAAATGATGATGTAAGTTACAGCAATAATGTCACAGCTCCCTCTGTGGCTGTGTGAGTGTGAGCATGTTCCTGAGTATGCAGTGTGGTGGTAACAAGCTCCTCTTTGCCATGAAAACAAGAAGTGTTTATCAGCCAAACAAGCTCTCCCCTAATGTAGAGGTTACAGATGACAAGTGGTCCTCAGGTGTGGCTGTGTGAAATCAGGCTCTCCTCAGCACGGTGCAGTGCTGTCTGTGTGTAATTGCTCTGAGCTGTCAACTCAGTGGTAAACTGAAAGGACCCAATTAAATCCTGCTGCCTGCTGAGGCTCCCAGCTCTGCACATGAGCAGTGTCCTGTCTCACCCAGGCCTGTTCTCAGTGCGTACCTTCTGCCACAGCATCTGCTATAGTCTGGACTGCTATAGTCTTTCTCTGGCCCCAGATCTTTGTTCTGCCTTTATCTCACCTCGTGCAGCTATGGTCAAAATCCTCACGATATTTGTCCAAACTAAATGCGTAACTGTTTTTGTTTCAGATTTCTGTCCATAAAGCATTGTTTGGGTTCATATTTAGTTCTGACTATCCTATAGGGGGAGAATTAATGAAGTTTACAAATCCTTAATATATTTATTTTTTGGGATTGGCTGGAGGAAAGTTTCAAATGAAATACATTTTCAATTGAAAGGTATCCAAAAATATGAAAACACATAACCTGTCTCCCATATGTAAACATACATTATGTCTGAAACATTTTAATTTGGAAAGTGGCACAAACAGACACTGACAAGCATTGCTGTATCACCAGAGTGGGCTTTTTCATTCTGTCCACAACTTCCTTGAGCTCAGTAAATTAACTATCCATCATTGTTAGATGTGTGACATAAGAATTGGTGACAAAAAATGTTTGTATTGCAAACAGAAAATATGGCAAAGTATCTCCAACAGTTTACTTTTGTGTACGTGAGAAATCATGTGCAAATGTCAATCCATCACTGATCTTCTTGCATGTCTCTGTACAAAGAGGTAATTCAAAGAAACACAAAAATGTATTATAAAAATTTATTCAAAATTAATTCTAAACATCCGTTATAAAAATTCTGTAAAATATAATGTTAATCTTTCTAACTTTTAATATTTTTATGTTTTGGTCTTCTAAATGTAATTATAGGCCAATCAACCCTTATCTTAACTCTCTACATTAAACATTAAAGATTTAAAAAGTACTTCTGAATGTGTTAGTCATTGCCCTTCTATAGATAAATACCGCCAGCAGGGGGCGCAGGAACTCCATCTGCAGATGCACCACTGAATGAATGGAACAGAAAACAATGTGAAGCTGCAAAGTGGAGACGATTTGAGTCCTGAAATGCTGAGAATGAGTCTGGTAAAGGTATCTGGGCAGTCACAAATCAACAGTAAGCAACTTACAAAATAAACCAAACACTACTCCACATATATTTTAGGAAAGGATTGCCTACAACTTTTGACATATAGAATGGCAACATTTATAGTATAGTAATTATATATTTTTTATTTGCATTCAGTACCTTCATTTTGTCAGTATTCTGACGGCGCACCGGTTCAGATTTGAGGAAGGAGGCATAGAGAGGCTCTGCTGCCACACAGACTGGAACTATAGAACAGACAGAGGAGAGCTACATGCTGAGTATGAGTATCCATCGGACTAAAAAGCCTCAAACACAGCTCAAAGTCTGCGCTGATCGCTAAGGCACGGCAGATAAAGCCCTTCTCTAGCCGTACTGAGCACCGCAGGAGCTGCTCCAAACCTTGAGTTGCCCTGTGTCTGACCTCACAAGGAGAAAAATGACAAAAATAAAAGGAAAAAAATACAGGCTGGTTGTACAAGTGCTTTCTTTGGACAGTGGGGACAGTTAAACTGCTGCAGACCATTTGCTGGCAAACAGGTCGTCCTCCTGACAGAAGAAATCCACAACCGCAGTTCAACTCACTGCAAAGTTTCAAAGCAAAAGGCTTGAGGCTGATTACTGAAGCCTGGGAGTGTATAGTTCTAATTGCAGTAACTGGTAAAATAAGTGTGTGTGTGTGTGTGTGTGTGTGTGTGATTGTGAAGCAGTGCACTGTGTTGAAGTTTGACTTTGAACTTTCAGGATGTGAGTGTGGCGGCTCTAGAGGTCGACTGAGCTAAAGGCACAGATTGGATTTGGAGTCAGGATTATGTGGACTTTTTATTCCTTCTTCAGGAGAGAGGGTCAGGGAGAGGAGGGAATGCAGCAAGACACATATTTAATAAAATTATTCTGACAGTTTTGGATGTGTTCAGTGCAGGGCATCAGCTTCCACAAATAAAGGGAAATGAAAGCTCTGAGCAAACTCAATTGGAAAATAGAAAAGCAAAACAACAACAACAACAACAAACTGCTTCAACTGGAATTATTTCTGAAGCAGATTTGTCAGAATAACAGATTTTCAAAATTACAGAGTCAGAATGAGAACAATACAATAAGGGAGACAATGTGGAAGTTACAATGGGCTGGAGGAAGAGCAACTCTTTATCCATCAGCCATTGTTGTTAAAGGTCCTATATTACATAAAACGTGACCTTTAAGCCATGTTCTAATGTAGTGTCCTCCTCAAAAACAGACTTGGAGTTGTGTTTTGTTTCATTTCCACATGTTTGAGTAACGCTTTATTATTAGTCTGTCTACATGCCCAAAGCTCAAAATGCTCTGTTCCACCTTTTGACGTTAAGTAGTGGTAGTTTTCAAGTTAACAGCTACATTTTACCTTCATCAACTCCAGATCTGAAATCATACAGCTACATTTTACCTTCATCAACTCCAGATCTGAAATCATCCAAATGATTCTCGTGAAGGTTTATGGAGTTTAAAAACAGAATTCACATGACAAACCAGTGTGCGAGTCTTTTCAGGTCAATAAAAGAACCCTTAATGAACTTAGTGATGAGAAAACAGCATTATAACATACTGTAAATCAGACAACAGTGTAAAAAGGGCCCTTAAAGCTTGTGTCATTTTAGAGGCATATCAAATGTAAGTTATCCAAGACTCACATCACACATACAAATAAAACAGCAGGTGGAGCATAAATCCTGGAAACCTGATGTGCTGACCAAAAGAGTCAAAGTGAGGATAACAGCAGTCAATGTCAAAGAGGAGCTGATGAAGTTATAATTGGAACTTTGTGAAGAAAGTTCCAGATTAATTAACACGTTTTGGGCTCAACTAAGCAGGTCTAATGGAGCCAGTAGAAGCCAGAGTCTATTGTTGGTCCCTCCATCCACTCCCTCTCTTCTCCAATGGCCTCATTTCTCTGCTCTCCCTCCCATCCGCCTGCTTCCACTCCTCCTTTACAAATATATTGGAGAGACTTGGACCATGAAATTAAAATATTAGTGAATGGCATCAGTGAATATTTCCAATTCTGTTGTAAGAATAAAAATCTGAAGTGCCATAACAGCCAAAGGTCATGTGGAGGGTACCATTTATCACTGCTGCTGTGGATAGATTGAACTGTTCTTCGGTAAAACCAGAAATCAGGTAAAGATTGTTTTATTATCTGTTATGCATCGTTTTAAGACGTATGCCTTCAAAAACGTCCAAGATATGTATAATTAAGACTTTCTTTTATAAACATTAAAGGTACACCAAGTTCTCATCAACATCTTGAACAAGTCGTGCACGCTTTTAT
>KN505136.1:0-7500 GCA_000787155.1 Scartelaos histophorus
CATAAATACATAAATAAATAAAAGAAAATGAAATAATTTTAATTTAAGAAAAATAAAGCAGCTCTGGCATTGTAAGGGGGGTGGGAGCTGGATCAGAACGCAATGAAAAATGACTAAAAGTGAAGGATGGCTGTGCTGAAGAAGAGTAGATGAAGAGGATGGTGATTCCGCTGCTGTGGAGAGCGGCACATGAAATGACAGAGAGTTTTTGGTATGTCTTAAGTGTCAGGACAAAGTTGACTCACTTGATAAAATTCTGCGTACGGTTTCATCTACACCCTGTATGGTTTTGAACACGTCTTTTGAGTCAAGTTCTCGTTTTAAAAAGTCCCTTCTTCCTTTCCTAAGTATTGGCCTTTATGTAAAACATTCACCTTATTCTCCTCAGTGAACAAAAATGTCTTCAAAAGTAATCCGGAGCATCTGCTGTCATACTCAGGGCTGCCAGTCTGCGGTTACCAGCACATATGCAGGGAACATTAGAGCAAAAACAGAGTGAAACAGAGGCACTCAGGCTTGTCATTGTCCCGAGTAGGATTGAAAGGGACCAAGGGGGAAGAAAAAAATCTGGAGACGCACAGTTGAAGCCAGGAATTCCCCCAGTAAGTTCAAACACTTGCAGATGTGCGCTGGGCCGCTGCTACTGCCTCTACATCTGCGCCAAGAAATCGTCCCCCTCCTCCCCATCCTCCCTCCGAACTCATCCGTCTGCTAAAATACGACTGGAAAAGACATTCGGACGCGAGCTCGCTTAGGTGTAAAGAGGCGCACGCGGGCACGTCGGCGGTGCGGTGCATGATGGGAGGCCTGCGAAGGTCATTATCGTCTGGAGGAGAGACTTGGCCCGGGGAAAGTTTGGGGGATTTCAGAAGACGGGGCAGTGGAAGAGAAGTGCTACTGGAGGTCACGGCTCTAACACACGGCACGCTGACTATTCTATTATTAGTCAACCGCACGAGGCCTTGAAAGATTTTATGGAGGAAGGCGATATTTGAAGAATCAGAATCAGACTAGGAGGGCTCGAGTCTAAAAAAGAGAAGAGAAAGTCGACTGTTCTAAGAAATGACACCATATATTTTAAAGTTGCCTCTGCGTAACTCTGCTTATTTCTACGAATATCTCACTGCTCTGCTAGGAATGTTCCACAGTATGACGGCAAACAGCTCCACTTTGAATTTATTCAATTATAGGTGGTTTAAAAGCACAAAAACAGGCTTCTTATTCTCCACAGATCTGACCTGTAACTTGGTCTGGTTTGGTTTAATGTCATATACTGTGAAACATTCCAGACAAAGCAAAAACATCTCACAGTGCGTTTTTAAATGAATCTACGTATTATTTTAGCCCAAACATAAAACACATTGTGGTTTGAAGACAAAAACTTTATGATTTTTGCATTGAAAAGTCATTGTTAAAAGTAAATGAGTTATACAAAGTGTCACAACCCCTGTTTTTCTAAGTATTTTTGAGCTATAAAACCACATGTAATTGAATAAATATAAGATAAAGCTGTTCAATGTCATAATATCCATAGAAACAAGGAAGTAACCAACCTCAACAAAAAAGTTACATTTAATTATTGGGACTTATTAGATATTCTTTGTCCATATTGTATTGTAATAGAAACAAACATTATTGGATTATTGGATTATTGGATTTTGTGTATTGTAGTATTTAGAATTACTAGTAGTAGTAGTAGTACCACTTTGATATTGTATAATTTGAAGTTAAATACGCACTGACTGTATATTTGTTTAAATTCAGGAGATTACTTGAAGATCGCTGATGATAAAATGAATAAAACGACTCTACTTCAAACACTGCGACTTCCACGCAAGGAAAAAACGGGTTAAATTGGGACTTTTCCAATCCCACTTCACTCGCATATATAACGAACGCGTCTCCTGACCAAAACCGTGACTTTACCGCACGTTGATACCATCTAATATTTGATTTATGTAGCTGGTCACCCGAGTGCGTCTACTAGGGCAGGAACACATGATCCGAGCACAAAACATCCCGATTTGTTGTGACACTTCAAAAATAACTTTAAAACAGCATTCTATCATTAGCCAGACTTGCTGGAGCCAGGCCTTTCTTAATCTTGGCCCTCAGCTGATCCTGTAGTCCATTATTAGTAGTCTGCGTACATATGACTCGCAAAATGTACTACAATTATCCCCGCCCCGAATAGCTTTATACCTGTATTTAGTAAACAGAAGCGAATGACTGCGCAACTTTACTCCGCCACATTTCTGTCCAGTATATTTCCTCCTATAAATTCCAGTTAGATTTGCATAATAAGAATTGGCAAGCTTATTATCTTTCTCTCTCCCTTGTTCCAGTTTTACCTGATTCAATTGTTTGTGTAGTGGAGGAAACAAAAGCAAACTGCACGCTCTTCACATGTATTCACAACACACTCACACTGGGGGAAATTCCCAGCAAAATTCCACTCCAGCAGCGCTCCGCGAGTAACATTCCTGCGTTTTCTAACATCTCGGAGCTGAAATGAAAGTCAAAATTTACAATCGGAGGGGTGGTTTTTGAAGATTCAGTGAGCGGAGCCCCGAGCGAGCCATAAATCTCGTGTGATGGAGGATATTGCGTGTAAGCCAATCTCCCTGCCTGGATGTCATGGATGTAGTTTGTTATGGGGAGAAATGGTTGAAGCGTGAAAGAACAAGCAGAAAGGAAAATACAACAAAAACGGTTTAACAAAAGATAAGTCAGATCATTTCACGAACAAATTACTGGATGTAACCCTGCAGAGAAAGGCCCCGTTTTCAATGCAGTTCTCTACAATTTAAAATGACTTTTCCTCCAATTAATCTTTTCTCTGAAAATTATTTTATGTTTTGTTTGTTTGAAGTCTACAGTTTGACTGACTAATACTCTGATGGTAAAAACTCAATTTACTAGAATAAAACTGGGTGTCACACATGTAATTATGAGGTTAATTTAATGCAATTTGAAATATTTGTGTATCTAATAGAACCTCATCAAGTTTGCACAATATTTTATGCATACTTCTTCGGGTGTTATCGATTTTTTTCAATTCAATTCAATTCAATAATATCTATTTCATTCATTAAAACAAAACAAGTCAATGCAACATATCTGCAGACAGTATTACAGATTTGGTACAATTTTGGTACATGAATGAAAGGCACATAAAGAGGCAAAAGTTTATAATATCTGCCCCTTATCAACTCTTATTCACTTCCAGTGTGTTGTGTTGTTACATTACACAACATCAAACATAGATGTACAGCTTCCTTACAAAAAAACAAAACACAAAATCATCCTGTCAACGCAGTTTTATAATTTCTTAATAATGATCATTTCAAGCTTTTTTTGGACTTGGATTCTTTAATATCAGTTTCAAGACTGTTCCACAGACTCACTCCTTTGATTGAGAAACATCTTTCCTTTGGTTTTGTTCTAATCTCTGGTTTAGAAAATAAATCAGTTCCTCGTAGTTGGTATCTACTTTCTCTCTTTAGAAATTTATTTTGCAGCTTTTCTGGTAAAACTTTTTGATGAGCTTTGGACATGGTTTTGAGAATGTTATATTCCACCAATTCGTTAAATTTCAACGTTTCTAATTTAATAAAAATTGGATTTGTATGTGCTCTATAACCACTTCCATTGATCATTCTAATAGCTTCTGTAAAAGAAAAACTGGTTCAGTGTAGGTTTTGCAAGCACTTCCCCACACTTCAATGCAATATGTCAAATATGGAATAATCAATGTGTTATACAATAAAAACAATGCATCTTTGTTGAGAGTCTCTTTCACCTTGTGTAAAACAGCGACGGTTTGTGATACTTTTGATCTTACTTGCTCTATGTGCGAATGTATAGCTCTACTGAGTGTGAATGTCTACCTGCACTTAAAGCTACCATCTAAAGTTGGAATGACGGACCCACCCCTGCTGTATTCTCTCACTTCACCACTAGAGGCAGTCTACATCACTGCTGTCTAATAGTGTGCAGACTCTGACCTCACAGAAGAAGATCAGGTGAGTTTAAACAAAGGCCAAACTGTGATGTTACTGCTTTGTCTGGAATGTCTCAATATTGTGTTTATTTAATTATGTATGTATTTGTTGCGCAAAAATAGGTAAATAAATGAGAAGCAGTGTCGCCTCTACACAGATCTAACCTGTATTTTGGCCTCGTCTCCACAGAGGTTGAAAACTTTAATGCACGGAGCACCTTAAGAACCCCATGCAAAGTGATAACCTATTTATTTTCATGCAACACTATATTTTACAGCACTTCTCCGTGACTTCTTTTTATCATAAATCACCAGCACATGTACTTGAAATTAGATTGTGGTGTTCCAAGAGTAGTTTCACTCATAAAAATTCAACCACCGTACAACAACACGCATCTCATATCACTTTTATTTGGGAGCGATCTCTCTCTTTCCAAATTCCCCTTGCATTCCCCTCTATGACTTCACCACAAAGTGCAGCAATCTCACCCTAATCCACACTAACATAAGCAAACAAGATCGATGGGAGTGTATTTTCCATTTTAAAGACAAAATGCATGTTCAATTAATGCATGTACAATGCTAAAATAGGGGGAATTTTATAGGCGTTTTATTGGGGCAGTGTGTGAAATGACTCATTGCAAACTTGGATTGAAATTCCAGTTTGAAATTAGCGTGCCACAAGTGTGTCCATCAAACTGCAGCTCTTTTCCAACTTCTGGTATTAAATTGTAATACAATAGTTGGGTTGTTCGGGTTTGGATGTGCAGTTTGGGAGCATCACTTTTATTAATTGTGCAGTGGGTTAGCTTGGCCACAGAGACGTTGGCGCCGGTGCAAAACAAGCAGGGTGTAGCCTATATCCTCCTATCCGAAGACATCTGATTTTCGACAATTCTTAGGTCTGGTAATTACCACCACAAATACGGACAGACAGATACGCTATTGTGTTTTAAAGGTCCTATATTACGCAAAATTGACTCATGTCATGTTAGAATGTTGCTGCCTCCTCAAAAGCAAACACAGAGTTGTCTTTTATCTCATTCACAAATGTCTGAGTGACCCTTCATTTGTATTTCACCTCATGATGTCATGTAATTGTAGTTTTCAAGCGCCCTTTTACCTTTCGTTTAGTAGATGTTGGCAATTCCAGAGCTGAAATCATCCAAATAGTTCTAGTGAAGATGTATGGAGTTTAAAAACACAGTGAAGTTTCTGTTTGAGAGAAGTTACATCCGAAATACGCTGTTTGCCTGTTAAATGTGTGAATGAAACAAAACACAACTCCAGAAATATTTCTCATAAGGAAACAACATAATAACAGATCAGAAAATAGCTTAATATGGACTCTTCAACGTATAAACTGAGAATTTTAAGGAAACTTTCTGAAAGATTCCTACGTGCCTTTTTATTGTGTGAAGTTAACAGTTCAGTAGTGTCATGATACTTCAATTTTGATACTGAGGAATATACTCAATACAAATTTCGATACCACAATTATAACAAAAAACTCTTTCATTAGATCACAGAATGTTATTTTTAACATTAAATTATAGTACTTGCTTTTGTTTTACCATGTGGCCTTACATCTGTGTAGTCCCTCAGTCGTCCAGGAAGATAAGGTAAGTGTCTAATTTTGGATACTTTTGACAACCATACAGTTTTTGGAGTCAGAAAAGCAGATTGAGAGCCTGGTTTTAGAGCTTCAGGAGGTCTAGCAGTGGTTTTCAAACTTTTCCCTTCAAATAGCACCTAAGAAAATATTTGGCCTTCCAAGAACTACCAGGTCTAGAACAGGACTATTCTCGGTAAATGGGCTAAACCAGGTCAACACACAGAGCTGTACTCATTTGAAACCAGGACAGACCCCCAAAAAGGACAGAAATGTACATTTTAATCATTCTAAATTTTGCAAACATTACAGCTGTTTGAGAACAGAGAATACAGAGCTTAAAGTAAGACGGAAACAAAACTGTGGTGACACTGACTTCTAAGAAATCAACAGAAACACGTCAAGGTGGACTATATCTGGAGCCGTGCATGTTCAATTTGCCATAGTTGAGAGAAAATGTTACGACAAAAGCAGGTCAGTGGGCCAGACACAAAAGTCAAACCTGAAACTACATGAGTGTGAAAGTGGTGTGAAGAAATATGAGAATTCACTAAGCTGCGACAGATGTGGTTAAAGCCCTCTTAAAATTCAGAAGAATAATTTAAGATCATATTCATGCATCATGTGTACTGTAGGTCAGGCAAGTAGTAAAAAAAAAAAAAAAAGGGAAATATAGGTTCATTTTTTTTCTTAACTTAACCAACTCCTTTTGAGCACTATACAGAAATCACAATGCATTTACAGCAATGTATGGAAAATATTGCTCAAATAAATAGTAAACTGTATCTATTTTATTATTACTTGTTATGTGTTCTTAAAAAATAACATATGCGTGTGTGTGCGTACGTGTATGTGCGGGGGTTTGTGTGTGTGAGTAACAAAGGTCTAATGTATGGGGACATGAAGTTTCAACAGAAAACTGTTCCGAGAATATTTGGGGAATCCCTCTAAACGCTATGGGACCAGATCCATACACGTACCACAAATACAGTATAGACATGCAAAATGAACTAATAGCTGTTATTATGTGTTATTAAGTACTTCGAGTCAACTTAAGTCATTTTTAAACCTGAAAATCAAGACCATATTTGGATCAGAACACACTTAGTCTAAATGCCTAAGGAAGTGTTTCACAATCTGTGGTATGTGGGCAGCGCTTCTGATCTGCTGGTACTCAGGATCCATCTGTCGGTCTGGTAAATGTTAAATTTAGAGACGATTGTATGTATATTTTTGTCCTCCTTGGATTAGTCTCTATTTAAAACTACTATTTACTTTAGTTTAACACCTGGTTTGCGTATTGGTTAAAGGGCCTAAAGGGAAACATTACGAAACTGTTGCATTGTTGCATTGCAGTACTGTAAGGCTTGTCACTAATACCAGAGATATTCCTGGTAACACTGAGTAATTGCACTGCAGTACCTTGGGGATACCCTGTCTTCTTCAGCAGTCCATTTCTAACCCTAACTATCACGTTCCCCCTTCACTCACAGCTCATTGTGCGGTGGACAGTCACTTAGCTCGTGGCGTGTGTGTCATTAGGTGATGTATAGCGGCGATGGCAGTGCCCAGGGTTCGAGCAGATGAAGGGTTTTTTTTGCCGGTGCAATAGAAGCCTGCAGCCCCGGGGCCCTCTGCTGTGCCTGTCCCTGAGTAATGCTAAACCAGGGAATGCACCAGGAGCTAACTGGCTAAGACAGCACTCAGTCTGTCATTGGTTTGGACAGTCACATTTAGGAGAATTTATTAGAATGGTGGTGTGTTTTGGAGTCTCACCTTACATGTGTTTTCACTTGATTTATTGTGAGGTTTTGGGTGACTGTTCCAATGGCTAAATACAACCTTGCCAAAGGAATCTTGCATTTTGTGGAGGAGCAGCATTTGT
>KN505136.1:12500-43615 GCA_000787155.1 Scartelaos histophorus
GGAGAGTGCTACCAGTGCCTTGTCCCTCTCACTCTGGTTAAAGCAAACTGCAAAGTCAATAGACCACAGAACAATCAAAGAGGAGAGCTCACTTTTCCAGCTGACGATATAATCACCTCCAGGTCTGAGGGCCGGAGCTGTGGTGTGGGTCAGTCCTGTAGAAGTCATATAGGCTCTGACCGCATTACATAAACACATTTACAGACAGTTTCCAGACGCTTATACCCTTTCTGTAAAATTAGTGACATTATTTCATAGGTAAAATGAAATACCATATGCTTATTTTTTATACATTTAGTCTGTCTGAGAGTTTGTCTGGCTAGTTTGAAGTCACTTCACATCATTATATTTTGTGTTATATGACCAGAAGCAAGTATTCCTTGCATATGAGTAACTGAATAGGACTTGGGCAACTCTTTACTCTCTCTGTCCTTATCTGATATTTTAATGGTTCATTTTTCTCAACAAAAAAGTTGATTTAAAAGCAGTCATCCTAGTTTGTTAAATATGGATTTCATATCTTTGTCAGATTATTTGCAAAAATAAATGATGAACAACAATTAAAGCCACTTTATAATATGTGTTTAAGGTCAGTAAGCAGAAATAGTCTTTCATATTCTTATTAAGTTAACATACTGTAATCAAGCCTATTTTTTCAACTTTATAATTATCACCATTGACTTACTGATCCTCCAGCAAAGGCACTAACCAAACTCATCAACAAGACCACAGAGATGGGCCCTGGGGGGTGGTGTCCACTGCTTCTCAAGAGAATGGGTCAAATGCAAAGGACAGATTTCTCTACGTGGAATAAAGTGTGCTTTAACCTTAAAATCTTTTTCAAATATTTCACTCTGCACTATAATGAAGGTAAATGCTGGCCAGGTGAGTCCTTGGAATGAAGACCACAGTGAAGACCAGGTGTCACAATGGGTCTGCAGAAAAATAAAAATAAGTATGTGTATGAATTAACACACAATAGTAAGATATAACTGCTTATAAATCTTGCATCATTCCATAACTTTATATCTATAATTACAATCTATTAATTGTGGCAGATAAAAGGTCCTAGAAGCTGCCTGCATTTCTCAGAATCTCAGCACGTATGATGCACCCAAAAAACATAATTACCAATTTAATGGAACAAACATTTTGAGCAAAATCTTCTAAGCAAAATGAGTCACATAAGTTCTAGTTATAGACCCTAAAAAAGGTCTTTCCTTTATTGCTACACTTTAAACACTGATTGGAAAACATTAGACAGGAGCTTTGCAAAGTGAAAATGCTTTTTGAGTGCACAGTGGAGATCCCCCTGAATTGAGGCAACTCCTACACAAATGTTTAGATGAACGCGGGTGGGGGTCTTTTCTTGCTTTATGTTAGCGATGAGTGTGTTGTATGAAAGGGTCATGCTACAGAAGAAAGGAGCGGTGGTGGAGGGCAGGAAAGAGGGAGGAGAGAATAGAAGTGTAGGAGGGGATCTGCAACATTTAGGGTTAAGTCAGGTCTAGCTTTGTAAATTTAGTTTAGGTTTATTTAGTTTATAAGGAAAGAGTTTATTCAAAGGGATTAATGTTATGATGTTGTTTCCTCATCACAAACAAACCCAGAGTCGTATTTTGTTTCATTCACACATGTTTAACACACAAAACCTGCTTATTTAAGCAGTTCTTCACTGTTCACACTGTTCTACAAGAAACATTTGGATAATTTCAGTCCTGGAATTTCCAGTCACTGGTGAACAAAATAGTCCCTAGAGGCAGTGTAGTAAGATAAGATATTTGAATATATGTCAAATATATGTCAATTGAATAATTTGTTTTTACACAAATTATTCAATTGACATATATTTAATATCTTAGGGGTGAATTCTTAGGGGTGAATAAAGTTGCATGTTGCATGACATAACAATTATAATCATACTAAACCCACTGAAAAATGGCTTGGAGTGAACTGAACCAATCCTAAATAAATCCAAATCGTTCTGTCCGCTTTGAAAGAAAATGAATGTGGATGTTTACAGAGGAGGGATTCTAAAGAATTTTAGTTGAGCAATACTGTGTTTTCTATCATTGCTTTACAAGTAATTGTTGATAACACTCATCATCTGTTGGGTAATTTAGTCAGAATTACCTTGTTTGTGTGTACTGAGTGTGCGCTGTATGCATCAGTATTGGCATAAACCTCTTTGGGTGGGACTGATGTGGGTGAGTTTATTTTAATGTGAAATAAAGTTCAAGTGCGCTCTCTGGATCTTTAAGAAGTATTACTCAACCAAGACAGCTGTACATATTTAGTAACTGTGGTCAAATTTCACAACATCAGATGGGGTATATTATAATAAAAAAGATAATTAAAAGATAATTGCTGATACTTATATATGCCAATACATGCTTTCTAACACTGAGCTCACAGTGTATGTAAATGCATTTTACAATGTGGATGTTAACGGCAGGTGTAGGCATGGTGTCAGAATAAAAGAATGTGCATAGTGTGTCAAGTATTCCTATATCCTGCATAGAGACAGCATGTCCAAATAACCAAACATAGGCTCTAAACACAAATATGTACATTTATGGCACTTCAGTCATATTTGTCCTCTGTATGCTCTAGGCTACTCCAACTTCTTCTTCTTCTCAGACTCCAAGTTCTCCAACTTCTTTTTTTGATAGTTCTTATTAGTTTCCGGCCACTACCTCGTGTGATTTACTGTCATACTTTTGCATCATTATCTTATCATTTGCCTAGTGTTTGGATGGGACTTTTTATCCCTGTGTATTCTGATGAATAATAGGGCTAGGCAATTCCTTGTTATTCAATGGGCCATTTTAATTCCGCCTATGATAGCACAGGCACGAGACCAGATGAGTCATTATGGTCATTATATAATGAGGAAACAGTAGGCTTTATTATTTACCTGCACAGGGAAAGCACACAAGACAGATTTACTGTTTTAGACAAGGAAAAGGGAACTGAAAATGCTGTAGCATGTTTAAATAAGAAAACACTAAGTTATATAAAACAAATTTTCCATCTTGTGGATAAGTTTATGCATGGAGACTCTGGCTTCAATTGACTTTGCCCCTCTCTGTAACTGCTGCTATCAGACTCCTCATTTTAGTCCTAAAATGTTCAAATAAACTGGTCTTTTACTTTCCTATTTTGTTTCAGTCCTTACTCCTAACAGTCTGCAGTTGGCTACATGAAATACTTACAGGCTTTTAGCATTGTTCAAACAACAACTCTTTACTTTAATGCTTACCAATTAAAATACTACAGGCAATATTACACTGCACATTATTTGATGTATATATGAAAGAAAGAATGACAAATGTTGCGTTGAAAACCTGGTTAGAAATGACAACAGAAAGGTAAAACATCACTATGGAAACTTACCTCTCGTACCGGATGTAGTTTAGTGTTGTCAGATTAGCTTCCGGGTGGGAATCTGGTCCATGAAGTAAATTCATCTGCTGCAAATCCTTTTGGACGAACTTTTGGCACACTCAACTTTTTACAATGTCCAGAGGCTCGAGCGCAGGGTTTGATCGACACATTACCATCTTCTCCCCTGAAGGGAGACTCTATCAAGTTGGTTAGTATTGACGTTTGCTCAGACTAATGCCGGCTCGCTCAGTTTTGCTAACGAGCTAAATGCTCTGTCATGGTTGGCATAGCCTGGCTTCTAGCGGAGTGATAAATAATATCCTTCAGAAGTGAAAGTAAAAGTTGAGAAAGAATAAAAGTCGTCTTTATTTCTTAGTGGTTTTTAATCGCTAAATGTTGCTAAACTTATTGTTCAACACAGGATTGTTATGTGAACGGCTAGCTGTTAGCTCATTAGCATCGTTAGCAAGACAACCAAGCTGATTCATTGCAGAAACTGTGTCCTGTGTAATAGTGCTTGGAGTATTTTATGAAAGCTTTCTGTGCAATTAAATAATATTTAATGTAGATTATAGTGCTATATATTCCACTGCACAATGACATTTTTATGCTATGGAGATTAGTTATTTAACGGTATCTGGAAAAATAAAAAAGAGGCAACAACATATATACATATACAACATATAACAATGAACTCTATTGACTATTTATTAATTGCCTATAAATTAAAATAAAAGAGTGAACAAAAAGTAGTTATTAAGGTGTTAAAGGCTATTTCAATGTAATTTTGGTCTAAAATTGTGCATTGAATTGTGCATTGGAAATATAAAAATAAAATGTTAAAGGAAAAAAATATCTGAAATGTCTGAACTGATGAATAATTGAATTTAAAAAGCAGTGCTTCATATAACCTATCCATTCATCACCAAATATTCATAATCAATTTGGAAGTAAAACAAATGCATTCACCGTTGGCTTTTCACTGTTTGGCTAATGTCATATCATTAGTTGAACTAAGTAAATCCTATTTCCTCTCTATTTCTCTGCAGAATATGCTTTCAAGGCCATAAACCAGGGTGGACTCACGTCAGTAGCGGTCCGGGGGAAGGATTGTGCAGTCGTTGTAACACAGAAAAAAGTACCGGTGAGTACAGTGAAGCTTTTGTTGATGTTATACCACAGGGCTCAGACTTGTCGGTTTAAGCTTCCATGAAAATTATTTAAACAAAAAAGACCTATGCTTTTTCTCCAAATATATATAAATGTATTAACTTGATTTGGCATCTTGGTGTGTGATTAAAGACAATCAGGGTCTGTGTGAGCTTTTCATAAGGTTTTATAACAGCAACTGAAAAATGTATGAAGCCTCCTTTTTTAACCTACTCTCTTTGCAGGACAAGCTTTTGGATGCCTCCACAGTCACTCACCTTTTCAGAATAACAGATAATATCGGATGTGTAATGTCTGGAATGACAGGTAAATATTGTTTTCTAATTTAAAATATTAAGTAATTTGTAAAGTTCTTGGCACGCCCAAAATGTGTTCATAATGCACTGCCATATTTGTTTAGTAGTATTATTAGTATTGACACTTTTATATAAATTGCTGTTAGGAACTGTGTGTCTTTAACTGTAGAATATAATACAGTGTGATGTTTTTAAAATGAAAGGTTTGTTTGTTATGTTTTCCTTCAGCCGACAGTCGCTCTCAAGTGCAGCGAGCTCGGTATGAAGCGGCTAATTGGCAGTACAAGTACGGCTATGAGATCCCTGTGGACATGCTGTGCAAGAGAATCGCTGACATCTCCCAAGTTTACACGCAGAACGCTGAGATGAGGCCACTTGGCTGTTGTACGTATACTGTCATGGACTTGACTTTTTTGTTAGTTTATTTACCTTTTTTTAATAAGCTTTTTTAACATTCTAGTTTGTATATGGATAAAGGTTAAATTAATTCAAATTCGGATACTTTTACTTGAGATCTTTGTGCTTTCTGGTTAACCCCAGTTTAACTTGCAGTCTTCTTTGCCTTGTGTGTATGTGCGTGCGTGCGCGTGCGTGTGTAGGTATGATTGTGATCGGCATAGATGAGGAGTTCGGCCCACAGGTGTACAAGTGTGACCCAGCAGGGTACTACTGTGGCTTCAAGGCCACGGCGGCTGGAGTGAAGCAAACGGAAGCCACAAGTTTCCTGGAAAAGAAAGTCAAAAAGAAACTCGACTGGACATTTGAACAAACTGTGGAGGTATGATTCTGAGTCCAAGTTTCAGTATCTGAAGTGAACTGGGGCTCTACTAAAATGAGACTAAATTCACAGAAAATGTAACTTTGCTCTCCTTTTCAGACGGCCATTTCTTGTCTGTCGACTGTTCTTTCTATTGACTTCAAGCCCTCCGAGCTGGAGGTGGGAGTTGTCACTACACAGGATCCAAAATTCAGGTAATTTGGTTAAATTTACATTTGTTACTCTTCAAATCCAATCCAACTCTAGTCATATTACATTGTGTATTACACAGCAATCAGTAAGTTGACTAAAATTACCCAAACACCAAATATATTAGATAATACACTGTAGACTATGAAGTCTACATTTCAATTAAAATGTTATTTTCAAAAGTTTAAAAACAGGTTGTGACTTGGCCTGTCTGAGCGTTCCACTTTTGGAGTTCAGCCGAAGCAGGTTTGACAGATGTTGTGAAGCGAGGCCATGGAGGATTTTAAAAGAAAATAAGAACATTTAAAAATCAGTTCTATAGGGAGCCAGTGCAAGTCTTTTAAAATGGGTATGACATGTTCTCATGATCCCCTTTTTAAAATCTTTCCCAAAGTAATAGTCATTTATGGTCCAGAAGTATTTAGCCATGGATATAATTTACAGTTACTTGGGATGCTCACAATGCTGACCAAAACTAGACACAACAATAATTCCAAACTCAATATTCAATTAAAGCAGACTGATTATGCAAAGTCAACTTTTCAACCCTTTCTTACTTACCCTTTTGAAGTTGTACAAGGAGTGATTTGGGCTTACTTGAGCAATCGCTTATTTTTAAGACACCATATTGTTGATCAATCAGTGTTTTCACTGTCAGCGGCATGTACCCACTGGTTTGTTGTTACTTTGTTCTCCACTGTATTGTACCATTATCAGTGATACATGTAGGATTCTCCAGCATTGCGTAGTCATTTTGATACAAATGAAAGCATGATCTGCAGCTATCCATCGGAGCTTCTTTTTGTGATGATGTCTACAGCGATATAATCTCCAATTGAGCACCTCAGTATTCTAATGTGGAAGTCAGTGGACTTATTTATTAAGACATGTTAGATGAATGTTTACATTTTTAAAACATGCAAATCCAATCCACAATGATCCACAAGTGTCACATTATCACTAGACAGCAGACACAAGCACAAAGTCTTTTAAAAGCAGTGAGTAGAATTGTTTAAGATTCAAAACAATCACATGTTTTTGTAACCATCAACGTCCACCACAGTTAAAGAACCACTGTAGCACACATGCACAATCCTCCACAATCCTCCACATGACCTGATAAGGTGCTGCTCTGCTGAACACCAAAACACAATGAACTCACACAACTCCTCTACAGTCACCAAATGAGCTGCTTTTAATTTTTTTAATTTGTTTAATTGCTGCTGCCTCTTTTCTGCAGGATTCTGGCAGAGGCTGAAGTGGACACCCACCTCATGTCCCTGGCAGAGCGGGACTGAGCACCAGAACATTGGACTAAAACTAGAGCATGATGGGACATCCTAAGGTGGAGATTTGCGTTATCTTTGTTTTGCTGTATATTTACCCCACTGTTTCATTCAAGAAAATAAAAAAAAATGTTTTGGAGTAAAATACAACTTGCTGTTGGCTGAATATTTTGTTTTTTATTATGAAACGGTGTTCACTGTCGTCATGAGGCTAGTATTGGTTTCATCATTCAGATTTAGAAGCAGTGGGGCTGTGGGAACAGGAGCTCTGCAGAGTTGTAGACTTCCTGTTGTGGCTTCATGCACTCAAATCTCTGAACATACCTGCGGTGTGGCAGACTGGTGCTTTTACAACACGCGTCATACTTGCCAGGCTTGACCTGGTTTCCTCAGATCTTCTCATTTATGCCAATAAGTCAAATTTAGCCGAATAGTACATGCATACATTTACTTACTCAAAGTTGCAGAGGGGATCTACTTTCTGTGAAGTTTTCTTACAATATACTGTAATGAGAGTGTGGGACAAAAATAAACAAATGTCCAGGAAAAGAGACTTTGCTTGCTGCATAAGATTTATTTATAGCTGTAATTATGATTGATAATGCTAATAATAACAACAACCTTGTTAATCCACATATTGTGCAACTGTAAAACATTACATATTGTGCAGTCATAAAGGGTTATATCAAATCTTTTAATAAATAACATGTACTGTTTGTATTTTACATTTGGGGTGAATTCCAGCTGAGAAATGACAACTATGATTTGCTTAAACTATACAAAGAGTTCATCATGTGATAATACTGACCGTATAGACCTCATCTGTGCTGAAAATTGGTCACCAGCTAGTTTCCCCTTACTCAGCCCTTCTATTGTCCAGTATCCTTCCTATTTAATTCTAGGCTGACCAAGCATTATGAACTGTGGAAATTACCTGCATCACCTGTTTAACAATCACAGCTGACTAAAGTGCAGGTGACTGCTTCAAATTTCCCCGGATTTTTACTGTTAATGATTAAGCAGGAATTACAAGCGGGGTCAATTACAATGATATACAACTTTTAAAGCCCACATACTGTACTTTTCTTTTGGAAAGTACATTCCATTTCTACAAAACTTAAATTTAAATAAATACATTTAAATTAAAATTTGTATTTAACCACAATAACTTGGCTTTAACTTAACCACAATGCCCACTATATTCCTGGTGTGTACTTTTTATCTCTTTGTGGTAAGTCTCATGCTTATTTAATAACAGTCTGTAGGAGGAACTGGGTGGTCAAGCAAATGAGTCTGTCCACACTTATACTTGTTTTGTCCTAATTTGAGCACAGTTTAATTCTAATGTAATTCTTCAATGTGATAAATGGTGAAGTTTCACCAAGTACCACAAAATATTTGTGATTTTAATCTCTAACTTTACAAAGTAACCCACCACTCAGTAATGCCTTGTGTAAGTGATAGCAGTTGTGGAAACTAATTGCAGTCTTTTTAAGTGTTAACACCCACTCAATTCTACATTACCTTCCAGTCTACTTCTCCAAAATATATTTTTGTAGACTGCACTATGAGACGTTATCTTTCACTACCTCCGTTCACAAAACACTAACGTATCCCTTTCACTATCATGTGAAGAGAAAACTTCCCATACTCTGACAATTTCCCGGATAGTGACTTGGCACTTATGTTTTTGTAACCTTTCAGAATTCCCATCTTGGTGTAAAGCACAATTTCCTACTGTCACTGTAACTTATATGGAATTTTCAGTACATTTTGTTCCTCTTGTAGCGCACAGGGACTTTCAATGGTGTGACTCACATACCCACTGACCTCGCCCTGACAATAGGAAATCCCAGGCTGGTTCAGAGTGACAATTTTTATGAATTTTGTGATGACTATAGCATTTGTCATCATTTTTGCAAGTTAGAAGTGAATTGGACTTTTTACTGTTAAGTCATCTCTCGTTCAAGATCATGAGACCAAATTTTCGTGTCAAGACTTTTTTCTTTTATTCTCTCATAATAGTGTTTAAATTCACACTAGATATTTACAAATACAAAAATAGTATCTCTGTATTTACACTATATAACAACTCTTATGTACAGGATATATATAGTTTATACATTTTACATGAGGGACTTTCAGAGTTCATGATCTTGCGTGTTTTGCAATTCAATCTCCACTCTTGTATTCGGACCAGCTCGGAGTCGCCTTCACATCTTCATGGTTCGATCCGGCCAGCACCTCTGGACCTCCTGGTGGCCGTTTTGTTGGCCTTGAATGGACAGCCCCAATATAGCAGCTTCACATGTATCACCATTTTTTGTTGTTGTTGTTTCTTTATTGGCCAAACTTTATGTCATCGTACAACTGTTAAAAAAACAAAAAAAAAACAACAGTGTTAAAATCAATGCATTTTCAACACAGTACTTCATGCCAATTGGCTAGTAATTTGGATAACAACTATATTTTCCAATACTGACCTCATCATCTGACAAGTCCAAATCCTCCATTTCGCTTTCGTCCGATTCACTCATGGGCAGTGGCCTCAACTCCAGCGCAGTTTTGTAGTACAATTGTTGCCGGATTTCTTCATTTTGGCGACCATATGTGAGGTGATATGGCGTGAACCCTCCATAGTTTAGGCTATTGACGTCTGCGCCCAGATCTACCAAACACTGGACCAGCGCCAGATTCTGGAAGTCTACCGCCAAGTGGAGAGCTGTTCTTCCACTGCACTGCTCCTATGGACATGACAAAACACACAACATTAGATTTTGAAGATGATCTGAAATTGCTTTGTGCAGGTTGTATGTGAATGTATCCTCAATTTACCTGTGCATTTATATCTGCGCCCAGTTTCACAAGGTTTTCCACAAGTGAAATGTAGCCGTTTATCGATGCAAGGTGAAGGCAGTTGTGTCCTATAGAAGGAAAAAGAACAGACCATAAGTCCATATTCAAAGTGCATTGTTGCTTTTGCATGCAGTGAATTGTTAGTATCTAATATATAAGTAATAGTACTTGTGTCCTTGCTTACCACTGTAGTTGGGGAAGGACATGAGCGCTGTGAGGTGACTGTGGCAGTTCTGAGTGATGACGCTGAAGCTGGCCAGGGAGCCTTTCTTGCAGGTGATGTGGAGAGCTGTGTTGCCGCTGTTGTCTGCTAACCTGGGGTCAGCTCCGGCCTTCAGCAGTTTCTCCACGAGCTGAGGCTGGTCTGTGATCACTGCCAAGTGCAGGGCAGTCTAGGTAAAGAGGGGAACCAAGGGTTAGATTTGTTTGTGAATTTGTATTGCAAGACTTTATTTTGGTCTTTTCTGTTGAGTTGTTTACCTGTCCTTGGTGGTTCTGTGCATTGAGGAAGGGGTGATTGTGGGACAGCTTGATCATCTGCTGGACATGTTCAATTGCTTCATGAATGATGGCCAAATGTAGAAGCCTGTTGGTGGTAGGGGAGAAAGAGGTGAGTTAAAATAGTACTTGAAAAGAAAAGAAAGGAAAAAAAAAACTACCCACTACCCACAGAGGAAGTGGTTCCAGCTATATAAGAAAGAACAAAGCCAGCGCAGCACAGCGTTTCGCAAGACTGGAGTTTTGTCGGGTTATTTCCACCAGTTGTGGCTTGACACATCTGATGCTTTATCAGTTACTGGCAGAGCGCCAGGGACTTTCCTGAACGCGCACAGCGGACCTAAGCCCCGCCCCGACTCCACTCTCAGCCAAAGTACACACGCAAGCTTCAATAAGCACTGCTCTGCACACACATACTTCAAATTTCCCCTTTATTGCAAACTTTATTTATTTATTTGTTTAGTTTTTCAATCATGCGCGCGCATTTGCAGCTTTGTTTACTTTGCACTGGAACTTCTACGCGCAAAGCCACGATGCGTAATAATCTAAAGCAGCACTTTGCAAGTCCATTTAAGTAACATATTAGGAATAATGCACTTACGTGTCACCATCGTCCGTGATCACATCTCTCCAGGGCTCATATTCCTTCGTAAACTCCGGATGATCAGTCATCTTCAGCTCCTCCAAGTCTTTAACTATATCTTCGTCTCTGAGCGAATCCACGCCGCTGTCCAAGCGCTCCTCGTGGCAGGGCAGCATTTTCCCAGCCTGCTTGCCCTCCATGTTGTCCAAGTTATATTCCATTCGAGAGTGGTGTGATACTCGGTGCACGTCCATGTTGACTGTTGTGTGTCTGTAGAACAGCTCTGCGTCTGTCCAAAGTTCAAGGCAGAATGAGCAGCAGAGGGAGGTGCGCTGGGTTAAAGCGGAGCAGCGGTGGGTGGGCGGGGTCAACTCCTGGGGATTTCCATTGAGGGGAATTAATGCCGTGCTTTTGTGAGAAAAAATCCCCAAAATATACTCAGAATAAGAGCTTGTAGTTTCCTATTAGACACCTCTGTTCACCTGTTATGTAGGCTGCAATACAAATCACTGTTTATTCTAATGAATGGGCTGCAGAAGCATGAATGAAAGAGGGCAGACAGCCCCTGACAGGCTGCCATAGAATTCCCTTCTGCTGGGGGAAATTATTTCATTCAAGAATCTAACCAGAGTCACATTTAGGAATTTATTTTTATATTTTAACCAATCTGTCCCAGTTATGATGGACAAGTTTGTTCAGTGGCAAACCTGTATGTATGAATGTATGCAATGATTTCTACACGTGTGGTTGTGATATAAACCTGTTGGGCATATCTGTGGCTGTACCTAGTAACAGTGCCATAAACATATTCATATCCTTGTAACATGTAAAACTCACATTGTTATACCTTGTGCAGCACATTTTGCATAATGGCACCATTCCTAGATAAATGTCTGCATTAGGCTTCTGTGGAAGTAGATTTGCATCATCTACTGTAAACTGTATGTAGACATACTTCTTCTATTAGATCTGCAATAATGCAAATCTGCAAAAAGACAAAAAGCAAAATGTTGTCCTATTGCATTCAGGGAGCATCTGAATTTTCATTTCAATATATTATCAATATTCTAAACAATATAAACATTTGCATGTTTCTAAGAGTCATACTGAGACTTAAGATACCCAACTGTTGAAAATAACCATGGAGGCAATTAACATGCCATCCCTTAATTGAAATTCTCATAATCTTGTTTGGATCTGTTTTCTGAGAGCCCCTGGGGATCCCCTGATAAGCTTTGGGGACTCTAATTTGGGTTGGTTAACTTTGTTAATTGCACTTATTTGGTTATCTCCTGAACACCAGCATGCTTCTTTACCTGAACAGGTGTTAAGAAATATTTTAATTATGTCATTATATTTGATTCTATTTTACTTTAGTTCCATAAATGGTATCTGTCATGCTATGTTTCTGACAGGACAAGTTTTCTCCTGGAGACTCCCTTCTGACACCAACCCTGTGTATCCCCAACTATATTTCTAGTGTTTGCAGAGTATTGGTATGTGTACAGTCAACATTCTGGGCAACATACCTTCAATGTGGAAAACACTGTGGAAATTGGAACATATGTAGAAATGTGCATAATGTCCATTATTTCCTAAGAAATTCCTTTTTTATGTCAAGATACTGAGAATTCTTGAGGGCATTCCTTGCTCCTCCCAGTGCGTGACATTCACCTGTCCTGTACTTTCTTGACATTCTAAGAGAAAATTCCCAGGTTTACCTTGTTTGTTTACCCTGGAGAGCAACAGTAACCAAGCGCAGTGCAGCATTTACACCTCTAAGGGGCGATACTCGTACCTCACGCATACGCACAGCAGCTTGTGATGTCACTGGGAGCGGTATTTGCGTCTGTGTGTCGCTGTCGTCACTCAGACATGTCCTACTTCCTGCACATTGACCATTCCTTGCATAGTTCTGACACGGACATTGTGTTCAAAGTGTTCTCTTGGGTTGCCAGCCTTTCAAACAAGTAGATAAGCACTTTATCACATTGTATTTGGCTGAATATAAGACATACTGGGACTTCCATTTCACTTTACTCATGTCACCACTTGCAATGTGTTTCCTGGCTGTTGCTATGGCGACGTAGGTTCTGTGCTCTGTGGACTTCATGTTGGTTCAGTTTCACCCAATCTGAGTCACTACGGGAGCAAGTTGGTAATATTAAGACTAATATTAGAGAATCCCCAGACTACTGCAAGCATTAACTTTGAATTTAGAGTTATATAAGACTAGGCTATGTAGCATTTATAGTGTATGTTAGCAAAAACATATTTTATCTTGCATTATGTTTGCATAATCTTGTCAACTCATAGACATATTTGTATCTTAGAAAGTCTGTTGCAGCCCCAGAGGCAATAGTTCAAGAGCTGTGTAATGTAAGGTAGTGCTAGTAGTGCATCTGCAACAGGCAATAAGTCATTATAAACATACACACAAAATAAAAATAACTCATTTATGTAATATAGTATAGTAATAGCAGAAGTGCAGTGTTTTTTGGTTGTCCACAGAATGGCATTAAACTAATCTGTCTGTTGGTGTTATTTACTATTTAAAAATGTCTTTAAAGGAAAAAAAAACACATTCTTATTGTGAGTGGGGTTGGCTCTCCACAAATCTAACCTGCAGCTTTAAAGTCTCCATGGAGATTTGTAAGTTCTTGGCCATATTGTGGAACATTCTTGGCACATCTCCATGGAGACAAGCAAACAATGGACTCTCCAGCAGACAAGTTGCACAATGTACCTTTAAGAGTAATTTAACATAGGCAAACAGGGGGCTTACTGAAGATCAGAGAATAGAGACCAGAGGCTTAAAATGTTATTGGTGCTAATTAACCAAAATGCACCAGGGCAGTACTGTCAGTATAAAACTAGTCAGGTTTCTTTTGCACTGCATTTTCTGCACGAAACGTGTGAATTTGGTGCTGAGTATCTCTACTCTCTCCACATTTCACACCAGCTGTCCTTATCAACAAAGCCTTCGGGACAGAAAATTAAAAACAAATACATGTTTTACCCAAGAACACAATAGCTGTATGTACAAGAGCAATTGCTGCCCCACTGTGGCACCTGGTATCCACAGCAGTCTCCCATTCCAAGACCTAACCAGGCCCAAACCTGCTCAGCTTCTCAGATTAGACAAGATCAGACATTCTCCAGGTGGCAGGGTTCTCTGTATTTGTACAGCGGGGAGATGATAGTCTGTGTAAAACTAATCCATTAAAATCACTTTACAGGGCTTATTGCTGAAAGAAGAATTACAATGATTCTTTGGCAAAAATTTGTGAAATATAAATAAATATATATTTCAAAGAAAAGTAAAAGCTGTGAGCGGAGACAGATGCAAATAAAAAACAGATGAGTCTCAAATCAAGGACAGTGCAGGATTACTCAAACATGAATGAATCAGTCTAAATACAAATCTGAGATGTGATCAAGGAAAACCACATGAACATGATTAAAAGGTCTGACGTTTTGATTTTGGAACTTTTTTTTTTTTTTTTACTTTATTTGTCTCGACTTTTTATTCATTTGAAGGAGCAAGTAATCATGAAGCCACTATTATATTGTAATTATCTAATGATGTTTTGTAAAAGACTAATACCGTCTATGGCATTATCCATGTTTAGTTATATAACATATGTCTCTTCTGTTCTGGCAATTACTAAAAATATCTTTGAACCTCTGCCCATCACTCATGACTCTCTGTCCCATTCAACCAGGAAACCCTTGTTTATATCAGAACAATGACAGTGCACGCCATATGTTTCTGGTAGTGACACAGCATTACGCCTACACCTCTCTCATTTACTACGTAGTTTCTTGTTTAGATATTTATACGCAGATCCTGGATTAAATAATAGTGACATAGCTGGGTTTAGTGAGTCAGGCTTAAATTACTCAAGGACACCATGGGCCATGCATAATGAAAGGAATGCAACCTTATGTTATTGTTAACATCTCTGGTATGTCACTGGGTGCAAGTTGAAGGGCAAAGGAATGAATGACTTTTACTCTATATGGTCTGTTTCCAGTCTTACGCATGGGAAGAAATCATTATTAAAATGATTATGTGTCATGGTATCGTCCGGGTTGGTGGTCCTGTTAGACCAGGTGTTAAAACTGGTTTGTGGTTTTAGATATAGGACCAGGTCTAAGGTTTTCAAGAAAAGTTGTTTTTAGAATAGTATTTGAATGAAGTAACTAATGAAGTAAGGTAATATCTGATTAAGTTACTTCTGGTCAATTTATTTATATACATTAAATCTGTATTTTCAGTATTTCCATCAACATGCTCGGGTCTGCTTGTGTAAATGAACATTTATGCTATAACCTGGCACCAGCATCTTTTTTATGACTTTTGTCTTGGTTAATCTATTCTTGTGCGCTCCCTCTGTACAAATAAAATACATGCCACACCAGTGAGAATGTTCAAAAAGTTCCTCCCATTAAGCTAAATCATGTGCATTTTTATCACATTTATTCCTGACAATTTTTAAAAGGACAAATCACACATGCACTCACTATAAGAACAGTGTTTCACATTTTTTCCATTAGTTATGTGAAGTTTGAAGCTTAACTTCAAACTGTGAGATCAAGTACTGCAATGTATTCCTTTGATTTTAGAAAAGTACTTTGAATATCACCAAATAAAAAAGTAACTGTACTGGAACACAGGTTACATTCAATTCAAAATTCTGAATATGTATTTTTTGTGCATGTGTTCAGTTACTGCCCAACACTGCTTACAGGGAAATAAACACACATGTTTGTCGGTTCTTTTACAATGTTTAGATTTACTTTGGTGAACTCAATTTACATCAGTCGCATTATGAAACTGGCATCCTGCATGACTCAATGAAATGGTTAACCCTAGTTTTGAAAATCTAACATTTTGAAACTTTCGATTTGAGCCTTTAAAAATGTGTGTAATTCTCCCCTTTCACGGTTTCAGCCCTAATTTACACATGCAGATCTGTTCGGGGAATTGTGGGTGAGGAGCAGGTAACACCTCGGCTCTGGCTGGGTCTCTTCATTCTCACGGTTAGATTGTCGTACTCTTCATACACATACAAAGGATTATCTTGTGATCTGTCCCCTGCCGAATGGTCCCACGGGCACAATGTCCCGGTGTGTACACAAGGTTTTAGCATTTTGTAAAGACGCTATTATGCTAAGTCTATTGTTGCTTTTGAGGGTGTTATGGTATTAAACAGAAAGCGCTGCACAACGGATCAAAATAGCCACAATAAATAAGTGAGAGTCATCAAAGCAAGAACCTTATGGCCTATAAGGGAGAGCTGAAAGTGAACTATGCAAATTTTGTGGCGGAGGGTTTGTCACCTGCTTATCTCGATGGAGCTGTTGTAGCTTTGTCTTGAATGTCCCACAGTAGGGTTTTAGTTATTTTGCCTTCTCATTTTCCTTTGTGAGTTATATTTGGAGTGATTTGTGCATGTTTGAGCAACGTTTAATCACTTAAACTCCATATTGCCAATCCAATTACCATTTCAACCGCCACTGACACATGCCCACAGCTCTGTTCCTTCACCAATTTTATTTATTTTTATTTTTTTTAATTGGTAACAGCTTCATATAGTTTGGTACAAATTAATAAACATCAGTCTGCAAATGTCCATCGGAGGTGCTAACAGCTGCACTGCTCTTTGGCATCAGCTTCCATTGGGCACCACAGTTTTCTAACCATTTCTTTTACTGAGTCATTTTAGAATGTGCAAATTATCCATCCATCCATCTTCTTCCGCTGATCCGGGGCTGGGTTGCAGGGCCAGCAAATGTGTCTTGTGCAAATTATAACAGAATGATTCACTGGTGTCACAGATTCTATAACACACACAAGCACAGTATGTCTTCTTTAAACGTATCTGTTTTGCAGTTACAGATGTTTTCGCTGTTGGAAAATATGCATCGGAAAAAACACGCTCTGTAAAACATGCGTACATCGTGATCAGGGCTTTCGCTGATTTCCATGGCGATAGATACTATGGAACATTCCAGACAAAACAACAACGTCACCAAGGAGACAAAGAGGTGCCGGAACCTCTACAAGAAAATGTACATTGTGCATCTTTGAATAAGGTGTGATTCTATATATTCACAATTATGGGGCCATTTAGTGTTCAGTAAAATCTGTACTAGTTATAAGTTGTGCAAGTAATTAAACACAAAACCAGCACCTTGAGATGAATGCAGATGTTTTGCATTTGGAGCCTATTGCAGAAACACATATGGGTAGAACAGGTATTGAACCGGTAACCCTGTTGTTACAAGGCAAGCGTGCAACACTTTTGCACATGCCACTGCTTTAAACTCCAAATTAAGCAAGTACTTACTGGCCTAATCTCCAAATATCATTAGTCTCAAAAAAGTGGAATGCCCAGATTTGCAGAAGTGTACTGTCTGGTGTTATGGATACACATTTTCGTAATCACCATTTGGAGTTTTACAAGGCTTCCCAACATGTGCAATGAATACAATAGCTCCACCAATAAATCCACCCTCACAAACACTCAAAATCATAATTTGCATTGATTTACATGGACGGCCTTTGTTTCCATGGACACATTCAAACTCATGTAAATCACTGTGACAGCGACTCGGAACAATCTATTGTATCAAAATATGCTTTGAAGTTGAAATATCATTTGTTTTTTTCCATATTTTATTAAGAAAAACATTTATGTTAATTGGCAAAGGGAACTGGATGAAAATCACAGGATTATGAAACGATGTGCATTTCAAAGTCAGATTTTCTGATGGTCTCAACAGATAAAAGAGTTTCCTGAATCTCTTACAGTGGTGTGAAAATCAATGAGAACAGAAGCACAGTCTGGAAACAGCCAAACACTCTGCAAACCACACTCTGCGCTTCAAGTGTTCAGTGTTGGTACAGGCAATGGTTAGTGGCTGCAGTAGGGCTTTGGTTTTCTTTTTCTTTTTTGTTTTTTTCTTTTGGTAACTAAAATATGACAATAACCCTCCACCTTGCAGGCTAATGTAGTAGATGTTGCTGATGGGGACAGTTTCTCTATTAATAATAACATTAATAATAACTCTATTTCTCTCATAAGAAATATCCAAAAGAAAAAAAAAATCTGTTGAACCTTATCATTTTTATTAGTGACTATAAACCTCATTATATTACAACAATCTATGTTTTATCAATTATAAGTTTAGCTGCCCCCATATCATTGAATGCTGTGATGTAATCTGAAACCCAGCTTTTTGACAGGTAGGTATAATTCCAGGACCACATTTCAGTTGAGTTTAAACCTCTTGCGCCCTCATGTGATAGAAAGGTGAACTGCACATTTACCAAATCCCTTTAAAACAACTAATATCCTATTTGAATTATATCCTGCAATGTATGTTATCAGTGCCTTTTTTATCATGCATTGTTTTGTGTTTTACCTCAGTACTGCTCATATTGAAGAATGTGATATGCAGTGAGGTTGGATGTTAAATTCCTATGTTGTGAAAGACATGAAGTTCCAAGTTTGTTGAAAGTTTGTCTGGCCCCACATTTTATGCACAATGGCAATGTTTTTGATTGTTGAAAATACTTACTCAACTGTAACCCACTACTGCACTACATTTGTAAGATTTTTATGTATGGAATTATATATTTATTTTCATACAGGACATTTTTTTTTTTATAGGTCTCTATGTTTGAACCTGTCAGTTGGAGTCAGACACTGCGTGATGTCATCTCTGGTTTATACTCTGCAATAAAGTGAACTTATTTCAGGTGCCAGCTCATTGGGTACTCACTGAGATCTCACTGAGTTCTCACACAACAAGCCTTCACTTTCCACAGTCTCCTGCCGCTCTCAGTGCAGCACCTGTCTGTTAGCGGCTCAGAGGTGAAACAGGAGCAGGTTCCCTGACAGCTGCACCCCAGGGTGCTCCACTCATATGCCCGTCTGTGCACAGGCCGATGTCCAACACCTCAGCCCTCTTTTGACTGCTGCAAGCGGGAAAGTAGCTCCTGACTCAACATGATGTCACTGGCCTTAAGTTCTGCTGTGCCTGTAAACAATGAGACTGGTGATGTCCGGACATGCAGAGTTATTCACTCAACACCTGCACCATCTATGTGCTCGTGTTCTACGTGTTATGTTACTATAATGTTATGACTACAGTGAATTTCCTTTTGGTACATGATAGTAAATCACAAACATTTATAACAAAAATAACCCCCAAGTGTGTATTTCTCTGTTAGTTAATCAAGATGAAAAAGTTGTGATCTCAATAATTTCTCAAGGAAGATTGTGTGTATTCAGCCTATTTGGTATAGGTCCACTGGAAAATAAATGAATAAACAATAATCTGTTAATCATAAACAAATTATTTCAACAATTTAGACTAAACAGATCTTTGGTTGGTGGGCCTACATTATCAAATTGGATTTCAAGTTTTTCCTTCTTTTAACTTTCTTCCTGTTAAATAATTAAGTTCAAAAAGGCTATTTTTGACTGGAGCCACGTGGGAAACTACAACTCCCATCATGCCTGCTATTTTTGGTTGTCAAGTAACCTCTCCTCTCGTCTGATTGGTGAATCACAGACATAGGTCTGAGTAAGCCGTGCTCTGATTGGTCCACGGTAGCCATGTTTGCACATCCAGCTGTCTTGATGCTAACCGGTTAGCTGTCTGAGCTACATTTTTCGTGTTACTTTCAATTAACAAACTGATCCGACCGTGTCACCACTTTAGCTCAAAGCCATTGGCACTTAGCGATGCCGGTTCACTCCCGGGACAAAAAAGAAAACAATCAAGACGAAATGGAGGTGGATTTTCCGGATCAAGACGGCAGTAGCACAGACGAGGAAGATACGGTTAGCTCCTCGGTGTCTGAAGATGGAGACACATCGGGTAGGAAAAAACAGGCCTAAAATTTCTGACTGAAGCTAACTACACAAATGCGCAAAATCCGATAGCAGTTGTGTAGCTCATTTGTGTTTAATGTGAAATAACAGTGTAAAAGTGACAATGAAAGGATCTAACGTGCGCTCACAAGTATATGGGGGCTTGTTTGGCGTGAAAAGCTGTTTAAATGGATGTTTTGTTTGTGGTTGTGATATTTTATTTAATTTTTTACAGAAATGGACGATGAGGACTGCGAGAGGCGGAGGATGGAGTGCCTGGATGAGATGACCACGTTAGAAAAGCAGTTCACAGACTTGAAGGAGCAGTAAGTTCTCTGTCCATTCCCCCACAGTGTCCAAAGTGTCTGGCAACTCATGCAAGATTCTGCAAAAAGTTACAGACATACCTGGAAATATGCAGTTTCATTCACCAATTGCACTGCACTTCATTTCACAAACATCATATATCATCTGTCATATCAGATGTATGTGCAGTCCTTTGTGTTTAACTTCACACAGTGACACCAGCGCCCCTAAACATCACTACTTCTTCTTGGGTTTGACACTCTGGTTTATAGTGCTGTATAAAGAAGTGGACTAAGTGAGTGTAGCATCACCCATAGCTCAAGTCAAATGTAACTCACTGAGGCCAGCAGCCATGGGATCAATGTGGACCTGAATTTCATATTAGGAATAGGAATTAATTTACATAGAAATACCAAAATAAAAATGCTAGGATCATGTAGTGCAAGTTAATACAAACATTTTAAGACAAAAATGAGGAGCCTGACAGCAAATGTTGCAGAGAGAGGAATGACAGTTTCTCAATACAAAGTGAATTGGAGCCGGAAGTTTGTATAACCACAAAAGACCACAGAAGTCTCCTTATAAACACTGGGTTCCTGGTGCATCAAAATACCAAACACAATTTAATTTTCATAGGTTAGCATCATCATAAAGTGGAATTTACAATATTTACAGTATTTCACGACATTAAGCAGACAGCATGTTCAACATAGTAACAAGACTCTGACATATTTCATAGAATGGACTGTATGCCTTCAAATGGGCCTATTCAGTTCAGCACACTTTGAAGCAGAACAATGCAAAAACTGGTGATATAAAATAAGTTAGGATGTTTATATTGTTTCAGTTTAACAATTTAATACATTTTCAGCAGATGTCTGACTTGGCTACACAGATGTTGCATGCTGCGACTCCCTGTTATTCCTATTGTCACTGTCTTTGTCTATTACATAAGTGAATTAAATAAATGCCTTCCTGATGAGGCCATGGTGAAGTCTAGCTCTCATAGCCATCATTTTCTAACCCCATTAGAGGTAATGATGTCTGATTTCCTCTGCCATTTCTATATTTTTTTTTCTAATACACAATTTCAAAGGTTAATGATGGTATTTGAGTATTTCTTACCCATTAAGTGTCATTACGTGCTCTCTCTCCAGGCTGTACAAGGAGCGTCTGAGCCAGGTGGACATTAAGCTGCAGGAGGTGATGGCCGGCTGTGCACAGGAGTATCTGGAGCCTTTAGCCAACCTGCAGGAGAACATGCAGATCAGGACCAAAGTGGCAGGTGCACACTCTGTTCCCTATCAGGCTTTGAAGCTCTGAACGGCTGAAGCAATAATGACACAATCCACTCTGATCTTTGTGCTTTTTAACCTTTGAGATGATGTGGAGTGTATCATTTGAGATTTTTATGGCCTGTAATGTGTAACATTTTAGCCAAAAATAGACTAGCATAAAAGCATGTGTTTTTTGTGTGTGTTGCATCTTTTTTATTGCACTAAAAACTTACATATTTACTCTGAGCAGGCTTGCATCTCAACTGACTCCTGTTTGGCCTGGAGGAAAACCTCCTTCTTGTCTCTGTGGAAATGTTGTTCCTTTATAATAATCCTTAATATACCATAAAACTATCAATCTCCATGGACAATCTTCCAAAGTATGATTTTAATAGAATATTGTTGCAGGTTGCAAAAACTGGATAATAATCATGATAATTATCCTTTGCTTAGATTTTCCCCCACACAAATGAATTCCAAATATATGCCCCATTAAAATATCATAATACCATTTCATTTTAAGAGTGTTCCATCATTATATTTATATGAATAAAGTGTTGTTTCTTCCAGATTTGTTTTCACTAATCCTTATTTACTTTGTTAATATACAATTGCCTCTACTAATGTGTTAATATTGTAGACTAAGATTTTCTGGTGTAGTACATGATATCATATATTCCTGCCTGAAAAAACTACCATCAAAGTCAAGCTTGATCAGAGCAAATACCTTGTGATCCTTCATGCTGTGTGCAATTTAATAATTGATCATGTCTTCTTGTTATGGAAGGAATCTACAGGGAGTTGTGCTTAGAATCAGTCAAGAACAAGTACGAGTGTGAGATCCAGGCGGCCTGTCAGCACTGGGAGGTAAGACACCCCTAACAAGCCTGGACCATGAACATGAAAATGTGTTATTCCATTAGGTTGAATCTTTCCAGTTTACAGTATTATATAATATAGTGATAATGACATTGAAAATTAATCAAAACTTATGTATTAAATGTTCTTTGTCTTGACCAATTATATTACATTTTTATCCAAGAAAAGGTGGAACAAAGCATATTAATGATAATTTCTTTCAATTACAGTAATTATGTAATATCCTGTCTGGATTAGCACTTTCCTGATAAGACCTGCCATTATGAAACAATAATTATATTGACACAGAAAATCCAATCAATCAATTATGTGGGAAATTAACATTCTTGATTTATTATTATAACAGTAGATGAAGCATTTTGAGATATCTTGCATTATAGTTCTAGTTTTTGAAAAATAAAACTGGTGAACTGCTGGTTACCGTTTGCCAATATCTTTCTTCCCTGCACTCAGAGTGAGAAGATGCTGCTGTTTGATACAGTGCAGAGTGAGTTGGAGGAAAAGATCAGAAGACTGGAGGAAGACCGGCACAGTATTGACATAACCTCAGGTAGCAGTGTGCTCAAACAATACATCACAATGAAACTTCAAACACAGACTTGACCAAAATAACTCTCTCTTTTTCCCATTTTTACTTTTCAGAGTTGTGGAGCGATGGGCTGCACTCACGAAAGAACAAGAAGAAAGACCCGTTCTGCCCTGTGAAGAAGAAGAAACCTGTCGTGGTCTCTGATATCCTTTACTCTGTAGTTCACCTTGCTTTATTCTTCAGTGCAACAAAATACAGTTTCAGCCCCTAACCTGTGTGCAATCAAACAAGTACTAGAAACAAATGTATATATAGATAACAGAATATTATAATTCTATTCCATCTCCATTGTAGATGTTTCCTTAATCTTGTTATCACGGCCGTATATTGTTTACATGCTGCAAGATCTGGACATTCTTGAAGACTGGACTGCAATAAGAAAGGTGCTTGTTGTCTTTTAATGATCAGCCTTAGTCTCCAACACCTTACAAGTTACAATATAGTGCATTTTCTACAAAACACATATTTGTATGAAAACAGAGGGCTAAATGTTTTGACTTCAATCCAGCATAAAAGTGCACTATGTCAGTCAGTTGTTTCCGTTGCTTTGCGTGGATTGTTCCACAGTATTGCTTTGCCCTTATTCATCTCCATGGGAAAGGAAAGTTACAAGTCAAATCTGAGGAGAGGCATCTCCAAGGAAGAGAGAATGTTTCCTTTTTGAGAAATTTTAACATCTGTAATTGAATAAAGGCTATATAGATAAATGTGTTCTAATGCTATACTGTGGAATATTAGCCTCTCCTTGGAGCAGGTGGTGGACTTCCCTATAAAAAATTTAGGTAGTGTACTTTTTAAAGAAAAGATGCCACTGAAATTGCAAGTAAAGATTTCCTTCACACAATAAGCACTTGTAAAACTACATTAATCCAAATATGTCGTAACTCACGTTTATTATTCAAGTTACTAAGCAACAGCACTGAAGTGCAAACAGAGACAAGACAAGATGACACATGGTATGTCGACATCTAGTTTCACTGATCCAGTGATTACTCAGTGTACAATTCTGTAATCGTTTAGATCAGCGATACCAATACTACATAACCCTCTAAGAATGCACATTTAGATCCATGTGCACAAAGGCTGCATTTAGAAAACTAACAGCTAACATGGAACACATTTCCAGGAATTGCTCAATTTAACTATAACTTTAAACAAAATGATATTGCCTATTGCTATGTGTATAATTAGCCAGTTGTGACCATTAAACTAGCAATTTCTTATTGATTTTGCAGTGTTCATTATGTGATATAAAATCCAGCTCTTTCAGCTTTGACCTGATTTCCCATACTAGACACTGTTTCGTTTTATGATTTCAGTGCAGTTTTAAAGTTTAAACTACTACCACTACTGTGTAACTACTGCACTATTTAATTCATATGTTTGAGTTTCAGGGCTAATGAACAAGCCTCTATAGTATTTCATTTTGAAGTGATTGCTCGGTTTGGGTCGATTTTTAGAGTTATAATGTATACACAAGAGTCTGCCCATCTCATTTGTGTGCTGTCCTTTCAGGCCATGGCGTCCCTGGGTCCGCACAGAGTAAAGGTGGATGGTGAGTTTGTTTTTATTCCTCAGTAAAAGTCTGCATTGATCTCCCCTAACACACTCACTTCTTTCTCTCCCAAACACTAATGGTCATTATTGATCACACATAGATCTTGAGTCCACTTTAATTTTTTTCCCCTCCAACTCTCCAGTGAGTTTTTGATGTGATTGTGGTACAGTTTCTCCCAGGCCTCTCACGATAACACATTTTGAAGGATTGCTACAAAGATATACTACAATGTAATGCAATATGTGATATCCTTGTAAACCATTTTAAATATACTGCATTATTAAAGGGCATGAGCTGCAACACATAACGTTTTTCTTTTTTTAATAATAAAATGATGCAATAATTAGATATAGAAATTACTTTTTCAACCGTTTACAGCTCAAATGTGATCATATTGCAACAAAATACCCCGAATCTCTACACTTTTACAAAGAAACAATACACAAGATAAATATTGAGCCCCAAAATATATTGTTCCAGTGTTCATATATTGATATAGTAATTATCGTGACTAGTTTCTCCTCCTCTTTGACCGATATTTCTCCAGTGAGTTTTTGATCGTTTCGCAGTCTCTCCTGCTCCTTGACCTCTGTGTTGTGTTGATGTGGTGTAGTTCCCGCGGTGAAGGTGGACCGGCATCACCATGTGGCGCGCTCAGAGGACGGCCGGCTGTTCTATGACAACCAGTGGTACTGCAGAGGACAGGCCATCTGCATCAACCGCAAGGACGACTACCCCACCAGGTCTGTGCAGGGGAGGAGGGACATTAGATTACACTCTTTGCTGTAGTCCAATCTTTTTGTTACCAACACAATAAATCGTATCAAGACTTTTGATATTCACAGCAGTTTGTTCTGTTGCCCAGGCAGTATAATATCACTAACTTCACTTAATAACTCAACAACTACTGTAGTGTTGAAATTGTGATTCATTTGACTTTCAAAAACCTTTCTGAAGTTTAGTCAGATTAAAGTTTGGTATCTGTACATTTCAGAATATGTTTGTAGATGTTCAACTTTAAACTATAGTTTTTTACCCCATTTTAAGACATGATTATTTGTTGACAAATTGCACAGTGTTAATGTTTCTTTAGCACTTTTAATATATGAGGATGCATGTCATTTTTGCTGCTATTATAAATGAGCTACTGCATCAAAATCATTTCCTGAAAAGAATTAATAAAGTACATCTAATCTAAATTGCAATTTCCTTTGTAATTAATAGTGCTGCCTAGGGCTGGGTAATATGGCAAAAAATCATCACAATTTATCTTTCTTCTATTGATCAATCACATTTATTTTATTAAAACAATTAAAAATGACTTTACTATTCATTTCAAGAGCATAAACAAGCCAGACTTTTCAATTCACACAACTTTTCAATTCTTTTTAATGCAAAATGTAATGTTCCAATGTCTGAACTCCGCTTCGAATCACATGTTTTAACTGACAGAGGTTTGTCTGTGGTCCTGTTAGTTAAAAAGCCCCAAGATGATCATTAAAGATTTGAAGTCAATGGATTCAAAATTTAATAATTGGACAATTGCCCTCCACGTATTCTTATCTTGGGTCTAATTTTAAGTCTTTCTTTTGCAGCGCCATCATCACCACCATCAACAATGACGAGGTTTGGTTTAAGCGCTTGGATGGGACCAAGTCGAAGCTGTACGTCTCTCAGCTGCAGAAAGGCAAATACACCATTAAGCACTCATAGTTCTGCTCTCAAACCTTCTCTGTCCTCGTGGTCCTGTTCTACATGCTTACCAATATGTGCAGTGTGAGAAACATCAGCAAAACTCGACTAACACATGTGGCAATTACACATACACTTCGAGTCTATAGTTAGTATTTACTGTAAATATGTTGATAAAAACTCACAAAGTGTCATTTTCTCCTGAGATTAAGTGCTGCTAAATATGAAGAGAGAACTGTTGACTTGTGAAGTATGGAGCGTGCCTTTTTGAGACAAGAACTATCAATGCAGTGAAGCCTTACCCCTAACCTGCTGAGCTCTGAGCAGGCCAAAAAAACTGAAAGATTTAAGTTTGCCTCTGTGCTTCATGCTCTGTGGAGCATATGAATCTCTGTTATAGATACTTTGCAGAAACATCACGCTGGGGGGGGTGTACATCAGTTACCACGGAGATAAAATTCACACATTAGCAAACCGTGTCAAAGGATTTAAGATGATCTGAAAAAATACTAAACATATTTGAACAGCACATTTTGAGAGCGACTTGGTTAACAGCGCAAATAAGCTCTCTTGTTGTTCCCGCAGCTCTTTATGTCCAGACTGTGTTAAAATAAAAGAGGCTCAGACAGAGAAGAGCCTACAGTTAGCGTCACACATGCGGGGAATGTTGATGACATCAGCTGCAAAGTATCAATAGGCCCCCGATTGCCTAAAACAGCAAAATTGCACAGGTTGTCTACATTGAGTTTGTATGAAAGCAGTGAGTTTTGGTGTGATGAAATTGTTACGAGAAAATTGAGTTGTGTTAGAGATATCACAGTGATCCATGTGATTTTTATGTTAGTTAGTTTTTTTTCTATCATATAGTTGAAATTCTATCCAACAGATGCACAAAATATGGCGATAGATAGATAAGATAGACTTTGAAATCTAAAATGACTTAAAAAAATATATACTATCAATTAAACACTACAGAAACGCACTAAATATTGAGCTAAATATTTATTACAAAAAATTCTACTCTAATTAAAATTCAGCTACTATAGTGTTGTCCAGTTGTGTCTTTTTTGGTCTATGCCAAAATAATGAGTTCAACGAAATGTAATTAGTAAATGTTAAATTATAAACTATTAAGTTAGTTGGTGCATGTGTTTTTTCATGTTTAAATAGCCTCCTGCAGTGGCAATTTTGAGGCTCAATTTGCAAAGATTACTAAACCATAACTAAATATTTGATCATGTACGATTTGAACTGAATTGCAATAACAAAATTATTAATGGGTCTATTATAAAAGCAGGTGATAGAGTGTGGAACCAATGACAAACCACAATGGAGCTCAAGTAAATTTCCCATTTATTTTTCCCATCGGCTTCAAAGTTTGAACATTTGCTCAGGGCTAATCAGCTCTGCGGTAACTAATCACCACAAGACCTATAATTGTATTTAAAATCTGCTTCTTACACTTTATAAACTGCTATGTTATTAAGACATTTTGCAGAATCTTGCGTTTTAAAGATGTGTTTTGGATTTAACACTACTGCGTTATGGATATTAGTTACCATGTAGCTGTTTAGCTTCCGTGATGGAAAATGAATTCAAGATTTACTTTGAAATGGATGAGACTTCGCGGAGATCAGGTCATTGCATTTCCTAGAATTTTCAGCCTAATGTTTGATGCTAAATACTAAACTTGACGTCCATTTAAAAGTATTCTAACTCTATAGTGGTAGATGTATTTACTAGTAGTGACCAGCAGCTCACTGAGTTGTTCCACAGCAGTACAGTACCATAAGGAGGCCGTGAATGGTGGAAACGGTAAAGAAACTGTTGAGAATCAAGACGACGGTTGTTTTTCGTCACTGTGAATCTCCCTCTGTCTTCATGTTGCCATTTGTCCCATAGTGCCTCCTAATCATGAGCGAAAGGCGGGTTTAGACTGTTGTTACGTAAAAAGGCTGTAAAAGGCAGTCGCAAACTTGATCTTTATTTGTCATTGTATATCTAGCGTGTTACTTTTTTCATTTTCTACAATATTCAACTCATTTTTCATTGTTAATCTTGATATTTTTACTGTCAAAAAACCTAAAAAAGGAGCCACGTCGCATCTCCGTCCTTTTAATATTGCCTGATTTTGACTGTTTTGCGTTGAATTTGCGATTAATATTTGTGTTTCTGATGTAAAGAAAAAAGGTGCTCAAAATAATGTGAAGCCCAAACGCTGTACTGTACCGTACTGTTGAAAAAAATAATACCATTGCATTTAATTTTCTTTTTGTACATTTTTTATGCATATTTTTTCTCTTCCGCAAATGCTGGAAGCTGCAAAGACGACAAAATGTGAAATTGTGCCATATGCATGTCATTAAAGACTCTTTTGTTTGAATCTGTATTGGGGAGTGCTGTGTAGTTTTTGGTGGAATCCGATGGGGAATATGAGACGGCAATGACTAAGTATTTTTTTTAGATTACATTACAGAGAATGGGTTGGTTCTATGTAGCTTATTGTCACTGGACTAAAGCTATTTCCATAATAACGATGATTGTGAAACCTCTATCAGACGTGTTATTCTTTATACTTGAATACTTCACAAGAATGTAGATACGCAGGTATTTTTCAAAGGTGCATTGTGTTACTTTTTTACCTGCTCGTGTCCATGGAGACTGTATTGCTTTCCTTGTAATGTTTTGCATTGCATTTTACTCGTCTGCCTCTATGGACAAGGTAATGCCACCAGGTCAAGCCTAATAGGTCAGATCTGTGGAGAGGCAATCTTGTTCACAGACAGAAAGATATTTTTTAGCAATAAAAAACACTAATTGTAAAAGTAAAAGTAAAATACCATATTGTGGAGCATTACAAAGCAGTAAATAAAGCATGTGGTGAATCCCCAACCAGAAATGTTTCACAGTTCACGTTTATGTAGCACTTTAGTCTTCAATATCAGCCTGTATCAAACCCCCCTGTTAAATACTGTATTTCATGATTCAGCCTAACCTGTATTCAGTTCAACTCAATCAAATTTTCTTTCTTATTTTACACCTGCAGATCAAAGATTACCCCTTCACCTCGCATGTCCCTGTATAAAACATCCCTCCGTATTATCCTTACAGCATGGATCGAGCAGCCTGGACACCATCTTGCACAACTTATTCTGAAGCATAAAGAAATTCCCTGACGGTGCTCGGGCCAAAGTCACCCCTGGGCTTGGATGAACCTCTCTTGGCGTAGGTCCCATGTCACAAAAGCTGCCTTCTTCTTTTCTGGAGAGAGGGGCAAATGCTGAGGCAGTCCTATTTGATAATGGCTCCTTAGTGCCTCGTGCTGCCCAACCTTTCAGCTATTATTTTAGATTAACTACATGCAGCTTTATTGATTGCGGATAGGGCGCTGATGTACCTCTTTTCCTACCTCCGTGCCTTTGCCTTCAACGGTGAGAGAGACATCTCATGCACAACTGGAGTGATTGATCTATAGGGAGCGGTATTGATCAAACGTAGCCACAATTTAAATAGAATCAATGATAAACGTGATTGGTTAAGCACATGCGTACAGCTCAAGGCCCCTTGGCTAGTTTTGGCCTTTGTAAAAAGCCTTAAGTGTAATTACATTGGCAACAGGAAGTCAAGTGTTTACTGACCGAATCTCACACTAAATCTGTTATTTAATTTATATGCAAAATAAGCATGAATTATATATTGTATGTAATAAATGGAAGCAGTTCAACTTCCCCTGAGAAGAAGTTTGCTGTGTTGTTGTGAATTGAATTGCCACTCGTAAATGAATGCAGAGTTTCGGTGTTTTATTTTCTCAATTCTCTAAAGTAATTATTGGGAAAAGCCTGGACGAAGGCAGTATGCAAAGGAGGACTGGCGTTTGAAAGTTTGAATGTGGATCTTTTGCACCATACCTCTGCAGACCATTTTGCAATCTTAGAAATTAAATCAACAAGTGGTATCTTTGATAAATATGTATGCTGCTACTATTATTGACCGCCCTTAGAATTCAGTTATAAAGGATATCAGTGATTGCCTATTCCTAGTAAACCTGGATAGTGGACACAAAGGAACCAGGGTATTTGAATAATCCTTTCAAATCAGTTGGCTAAGAACAGGACTTAAGTCTCATAACAACGGAAGTATAACAACATTATTGTATTTGAGAATTTGCAAAACATGTATTTGGATAGCTTTGCATGGTTCAATGTTTAGCTTCTCTGGGAATGTCCCACGTTTTCAGTTCTGGACCATATACATTACGTCATTATTGTTTTTTTTCTTTGTTAGATTGTAGTTTCCTCATCACAAACATACCTGAGTTATATTTTGTTTCATTCACACATGTTCAACACACAAACCCTGCAGATTTTGAGTTCAAACTCAAAACTCTGTTGCGCCTCGTGATGCAATACAGGAAGTTCTCCACTGTGTATTTAGTCCTGGAATTGCCAATCTCTACTGAACGAATGGTCGCTGCTAACTTGAAAAGTACCACTTCATGACATCACAAGGAGGAAAAGCATTTTGAGCTTTGGAGATGTAGACAGAGTAATAATAAAGTTTTACTAAAATGAAACACAACTCAACTAAGATGCACATTGTGACTTTTCTGACCTGTAATGTAGCCTGTTGGTGAGGCTATATTTAATGCCATTTTGTGGGATATTTTGAGCAAAGCAATGCTATGGAGACAAACAGGTGGATGAAGTTATGTATCCAGCTTTAAGGCAACCTCCCAAATGTAAATACAGTAGTCTGCATCCATTCAAATGATATGATTTGTAGCCACAAGGTGTCAGTGTAGTGCTACGTTTTAACTTGCATTTAGCTGGTAGAGCAGGAGCAGGCAGGGGGAGAGGGAGAGAGGAGGATGGAGGGGGAGG
>JACN01004878.1:0-24127 GCA_000787155.1 Scartelaos histophorus
TAATAATAATAATAATAATAAGTCTAGCCTCGTCAACATAACCACTAGGTGGCATACTTTGATAATTTTTTTTTAAAAAATTTTTTAACCATAGATTAGGCTAGTTTTTAGGCCTATAACGCGAGATATTCTTTCACTGCAGGTTAAGTCTTGATAAAGTCTATATTTATTACATGTTATCCGAACATTAGCAAATTGCACTCCACAAAATCTATGAATGAAACAGTATTGTGAAATGTGCTCTCACAGTTGCCAACCTTGTTATTGTAACAACATAAACAATGGGAATTTCTGAGATCATAGTCGATGATTTAACAGTAACCTGTCTGTGATTGATTAATGGCAAAAAAGACTTTGATTGTACAGTCCATGATTGTACCCCCCGGCCTGGCGGACACAGGATACAAAACAAGCGAACCCAGCGTGCTTTTTACCTCGACGTGGTGACGTAAGGCCTTTGTGTTGGCAAATCAGGGAGTGCGCTAGGCGGGCACATGGGCGGGCATTGTGAAGCCGTAGTTGAATACTAGCAGGCTAACTAGAGAAAGAAAGCTAACTAATCGTGAGAGTAGAAGTAGAGCTAACGTTAAAGGAAAAGGCAACTGTCAAAGCAGCAACGGGAACAGCATTTCAAGTGACGTGATAAATCGTGTAAATGACTCAATGAACATACTTCTAACTACTTAATCAAAGACCGTGCTATCAGATGCCCGAGGAGCAATTTGGATACTACAACGATTGTCCCATTTCCAAACGGAAACCATCTCTGGACACATAGTTCGAGCTAGCTTGGTAGCTAGCAAAGTAACCCATCCAGGAGACTCTTTATTGTCACCTAAATTCTCAAACTGAATGTTTCGTCTGTCATGAGTCCGGCCGGGTGCTCCCATGTGAACGGTTATAAGGTGGATAATTGGAAACAAAATCTTCGAGTCATTTACCAATGCTTTGTCTGGAGTGGTACTGCAGAAACCAGGAGACGCAAGGTAAAAAAAAAAACTCCTTTCAAAAACACAGCAACTGTAACGGTACCTTGTGAGCAAAGTGCCATGCACAGTATGCACAGTACTATACACAGTGCCACGGATCTAGGGATAAAGTCTGGCCCACATGATGCATTTAAACGCAGACTTGTGTTTACGTCCAGATGTGTCTTCTGTTACAGCTAGGCTAGCGGTGGTACAACTTCTAGACCTGTAAATACACTTGCAAGAAACTGTTTTATAAAGTTCTAAGACTTATCTTCTTGCCGTAGAGTAGTGCAGCTACACGTTTAATTACAGTGATATCTCTTGATTACCGTTTTACAAAGTAACTTGGTCAGATGTGTAAGAGTTTGTTCAATTGGGGTTTATGTTTCAGTCAAATGAAACCATTGTGTGAACTGGGTCCACTTGCCCTGTGCACCTCTTGTATGCTCTCAGCCCCCTGCAGTAGTTCAGCCCGGGTTAGGAGGATGCTGTGACGCCTGGGTGGCTGCTTTAGCCAAGATTTTTTTTTGTTAGTCCCACACTCCAGCTCGGCCTACACACCTCTGAAGAGTGATGTAATCCTTGTGTTAGTTTTCCTAACTCTGCCTCCAAATCAGGTTTTACCAAGAAATGTAATATTACTGATTCTAAAACATAATTTAAGAAGCTAGATAGGTTATAGTCTTTGTAAATATACTGATTTTGATTTTTTTTTTATTCTATTCTGGTAAATAGGTACCTCAGGGAAATGCAGGCCTGTCAGTGGTGGTAAGTGAACGTATACTCTTAATCTTATAAGCAACAAATAGTATGTAGTGTTCTTCACTATCTCTACTGTTGTGCTGATTTTTGGGATTCTGTTTTGAGCAGCAATATAATAATTACCAGGAGTCAATACGAGGTACACTTTGGCTAAAGCAGGGTTGCCCAAAATATTCCCCTCAACTGGCCAAAATTAATATGTATTTGCGGGCCTGGCGCCAAACCTTTTTAATATTTTGATTTTTAAAAAAAAACAAAACACACACACATTGGCTGCAAAGTTATTTATGATAAAAGGGTGCTTTTTAGTAGGATGGGCCACAGTGCTCCTTTCATCTCTTGACATATTTTCTGCACAAAATGAATGAAAATGGATCCAAATCTCAGTACTCCCTTTGCTGACCAAATTAGACCCCCTGTAACTTGGGTCCCACTTTGGGCACCCCTGCTTTTACACATAATTGATTGGGATTGGGATGGTATGTCATATTTGTGTATTATACAGCATCAGACAGCATGGTGGCTACATTGTTTTTAAGTATTTACATTTAGCAAATGAGTAAAGAGGGATTGTAGTTCAGAAGCACTTTCCACTTAACAATTCTTGTTTAGTGTGAGCATCATTGCTGTAATTGGCATAATTACAGTTCCCTTGCTTATTAATTGTATTTTTTTTTTTAAATCCTGTTGAATTCTTTTGAACTAGACAATAACCTTGTGATGAGAAGGAGGTTCTATAAGTCTATATTATAAAAAGTTACTATGGTTTTCTATTGTGATGTAGGGTACAAGACACTGCATGCTGTAACAGAAGAAGAAATATTAGACTCATTTTTGTGTATTATGCACTAGTGAAATCACTCATTGTATGTACAATGTAGAAGCCTTCCTGTCTCTATGCACAAAAAAGAAATTAAGCCATGCTATTATTTTCATAAAGTCAAAAGTGGTTGAGATGAAAGCTAAGTGGGTGGGCTTGGCACTATTTTACAGCTCTAGCCTCTTTGATGCATTTGCTGTCATTTAGATTAAAGGGCTAAGGGCCATGATTAGAGAGTCAATTGAAGTCAACTTTTTCATCCTCTGCTTTTGATAAATCATATATGATAAGAGGCCTTGCCACTAAAACCCTGCTTTCCCTTCGGAGCCCTGCAAATCCTGTTGATGATGAGAGGAGGAATATACTGCACATTTTTCCTTGTTGCTGCTAGAATCAGAGGTAGGATTTACACATTAAGTGCCACACAACAGCGACCTCACTTCTCAGGAGACGCAACCGGGCGTAGAGCAGATCTTTCTGTCAGATCTCTCTCCATCACATCACAGCCCTGCTCCCTGACTCATCAGCATACTTTCGACTATAGCGCGTTCCTCCTGCCTCCTCCTCATCGTCAGCTCCTCTTCTGTGCGCACTCCCACGCCTCTTCATCCTCTTCCCTTTTGCTTTTTATAATATCTTTTTGTACCTTGCTCAGCTTCCTCTTCCATCATCTCTTGAACCTGCTGTTGCAAAATGAAGGAGTGCTTTTATCTTTTTGTTCTGTTTTTCTTCATAGTTGTGTTTAAATGCATTGCCTTGCTTCAAACCTTCTCTTTTTGTTCTATTTATGTTGAGTGTGTTTGATGATTTTAGACTTTGGGTTTGGGGCCCTTTCCAGTACTGTTTCCTCCACATTTCATTGGCTTGTCTGTGTCACTGCCTGGTCTTGTCTCATGTGGCTTGCAGGCTGTCAGTCATCACGGCTGCTGCTCTGTGAGTCAGACTAAACGAATGGCTAAAGGTCCATAACCTTCTCTCTGATTAGTGTTATGTCTGGTAGCCCTGTGGCCACATTTCACATGCAACATTTCACCCTTTTAATCTCTGGGAAATATATTTCTGCCTACCTGAGTATATGTCTCGACTAGGGGTGGGAGATGGTACAGTGTAAAATCAAATTGGGATCTGACTCTTGATTGTCTGCCAATTTGGAGAGGACATTATCAGTGCTTTCTAATTTATTACAGAAGTGCTCTACGCTCATTTAGTTCAGAAGTTAAAGAAAAGCTATTAAATGTCCAGTAGGGATGATACTGAAGGGCGATTCTCCCGTCACATGTGTGACATTCACACAACAATTATGTTGTTCTTCCTGACTTAGGCATTAATGGAAATCTTATAAATTATATACACGTTACAACTTGTCACGTGTGTGACAGTTATTCTTTTTGCCATAAATGCTAATCTAATGTTTTTTGCAACACAGTTTTCATTTTATACTTTAAGACGACTCTGTTGATTTATAATCTGAAGTGTGAAGTTAATAGGAAACCATACATTTCATAAAAAAAAAAAAAAAAAAATGCGTGTTAGTTTGACCCCTTAATATAAAGGAAAATGAAAAAATATAAGAAGTTTAAGTGCATACATTAAAATGAAAATACAAGAAATGAAAGGTTTAAGTGCATATATTGATTCTACCAAATATGCTAAATACAATTATATATGACAATACCTTCTTCTTTTACAGAAAAGACCTTTCAAATCAAAAGTGATTTTCATTGACAACAACTGCACTCAGATAACATGTCCTCTTTAATAACCATTACCCCCTGAAAATTAACATTTATTGAAAGCTGGTAAACATATTATTAAAAAATAATATATAAAGCATTAAAAAAGTCTACAATTATATTATACAAGTAGTTTTGAAATTTTCAGAGAATGGCCCTGAAAAGAAAAGTGTGCATAAATTGAAAATTTCCTTACTAGATTTAGATTTAGAGGTATATCAAAGCTAGACCTAAGTATAAATGGCTCCTATTTTGAGTGTAAAATTGTCTAAAATAATGGTTTTAATAAACATTGCAATATTGAAGCCTTTTTATTGTCAAAATAGTGTTAGGGATGTTAGTATTACGATGACATTTAGTTTACAGAATCAATAAATCAATATGATGACCTATAGACTGCTCTATAGAACAAAAATATGATTTCATATCACCCACCCCTAGTCTAGACGTCATTCATTCTCAATGTGGCCTCAACTTGAGCTGTCTGTCTGATATACTCATTTTAATCCCATCGCAAAGAAGATCTCATTATCTGAACATTTTTTCCTCATACTCCTTACTTTAGAAGTGGAATCATGATGTAACTCTGAAATACAGTCATTATGATGCAATGCCCAAGTCTGAATTGCACTTGTGATGTACTTACGCATGGTACTACGTAAAAAAATATACATGCTACATCCAATATCTGTGCAAGATTTACCCATCATTGTCTCCAGCTTTCTCTCCCCATTTGAAGTAGCAATGTCACGGTACTTCCCCTTTCACTTTCTCCACTGCTTCAGAGAGTGCTGATGGTCAGAGTTAGAGCAGACCAATAGGACGACAAGCTCTCCAGCCCTCCTTTAGTTCTGCCATCTGGCTAATGAGCTGTCAATCACTCTCCGGGGGCCAACCAAGCCCAAAAAACCCAAAAGCCCATCCGTCTTAACCACTACGAAAACTCAATTATTCACTTGTCTTTGTGGCAACATTTTAGGGGACAAGTCATTTTACTCTGGGTAATGTTGCATAGATGATAGTATGGGAGTAAATGGGAAGGCTGGTGTTTTTCTTCTGATGTATTGTCCATCCCTGGGCTGTTGTGGGTTGGCAGTGGGCATCTGGTAGCTGCACGGTCTGACAAATGATCAGACAGTCTTTTGTTAAACTCCAGCTCCACTTTTAACCATCTGTGCCGACCAAAACAAAACAGTGCTCCGGCCTGCGAGGTCTGCCCTAGTGCCACGCATGTTTGGCTGTCTGCAACTATTTATAAATGCTTCAGCTGTTTCCTCAGCCTATGCCACTGAACCTGTCTACTAAAAGGCTACCAATGGAATTATAACACATACGATTGACATTATAGGAGCATTAGCATTTGAGGGTAGACTGAATTATTAACTGCTATTTCTACCAGTTTTACAGCCTTTGTCAATATTTTTTTATTTTATTTTTAAATTTTGTTTGCTGTTCAAATTGCAATTGCTTGTCTCCATGGAGATGCTATTTCTTTGTTTCAAATTTTCTACTCTATGGCAACCCTGCAATAACTATCCATGTTTTAAGGTGTTTCTAAGCACTAGGATCACCTGTATTGGAGTAGATGCAACATGGGGGGTTAAGGCTATAATGACCACACCAGTAAAGTTTCATGGTGCATTTGAAGCCATAAGGGAGGGATGAAACTGATATTCTCATGATGTAGGGGCACCTACACAAATAAAAAATTTACTAGTTTAACTGATATTTGGCGAGAGAGATGGTTCAAAACAGACTGTTAACAAGGGCAGAAGTATCAGAATGACATACGCCACTTTTAGGTAATGTTTCATAGTGAGTTAGCAATTTTAACTACTTAGATTTTAAACTGCAATAAGTCATTCATTCACTTATTATTTATTTATTTATTATTTATTATTTATGTATCATTATTTTATGTTGTTAATTATACACTACAATATTGGTAATATTATTAGCTTGATAAAAGAAATGGAACTTGTGACTTCCTTTTCAGGCGTGCAGAACTCTGAGACCCTTCCCCCTTAAAGTGGCATTCACCATAACAAGAAGCTGATTACATGTCTTAAGTTTTGTGAAATGGCAAATAGCTGAATAGCTATGCAACATTTTTGAATCATACACGTATGAGTGACTTTTTTGAGTGGTGAGCAAAATGCAACTTTGAATAATAATGTATGAAGCAGTACAACCATTATTGTTATTATATCTACTCAATTATCAAAGCTGGGACCATATCATCTGGGGCTGTAGAGGTTAAATAAGTGACTTCTGTGGTTAATTATTGGTTCATTCTGTTATACATCTGTTGCAGCTCAGGCCTTTTAATGGTACTGTCCATTTTTAAAAGCAGTTCACTAGAATTATCTTCTTTTAGTGATATTGTGTCAGTGGCATAAAGTAATAGTTTTGTTTATCACACTATATCTCTGTTGTTATTGTTTTGTTATCATGACAGGCCTACCATTATGACTTTGGCTCCAAGTTCATAAAACTCTATTTGACTTGTTGTTTCCTTTAACCAAATAGAGCAGTGTGTTGGAGACTTAGTCATGAGCACATTCCAGTAAGATCTTAATTTTATCACATGTATTATATAAGCCATCCAATTAAAAGCAGCAAAAGCAGCACTTTGAAGCTACAGAGCAATGGCAGCATGATGAGTCACTGCTTTTATGGCTCCTGTTGTATGAACATGCTCAGTGAAGGCAGCCCATTGTCCAGGATCACCGCTCACCCTCCTCACTTACATCTCATCGTATTACTGCCTCATATACACATCAACATAGAATGAGATGGAGCGCCTTGAGAACAGCTTGTTCTATTGGGCTGCACAATATATTGCAATTGAATCAAAAATGCAATTTGTGTGTAAAGCAAAAAATGTTGCAGTTTCAAATCTTAAAGGCTACAATTATAGAATGTCCACAACAAAATGTTTTATCTTTTTACTGAAAAGTTAAAACAGACTAGGTAATCCTGTAGTTTAGACCTCCACAAATATGTTGTGAAATGCATGTCATTCTTGTTCTCAAATGTGCTGATTTTTTTTATCCCAAAATTGTGTAGCATTAAAGGTGGTATAGAGGATTTTCCAAGGAAGGAGGAGTACAGCGACTGTTTGTCCTTTTTCAAATGCTGCGCATGCGTGAACCCAGCCCCCCTCCCCGACAGCACCCACCTCCTCTTTACGCCAAACGCTGTTGCACTGTTGGTTTGGCTGCTATTATCTTTTACCATTATCATAACTGCCATGACATTCAGAGTTATAATGAAGTTGTGAGTGTGAGAGTAATGTATGCTATGCAAAATCTTGGCGATTACTTTAGATTTACATTTACGTTTTTAATGAAGTAGTTTATCCTCAAAAATAAGTTTGCTCCTCATTGCTGCACATCGCTGCACAGTTTTTAGATACATGATATCGCATTTGTGTCCTGAAAAATGTCTGTCAATATAAAAAATAAGGCACTTTCCCAATGATAAGCAGAAGTTACCTGTCCAGAAGTAATTTAGCGACCAACTCATCAGTCTTTAGACCCTCGTCTGCTTCAGTGCAGCCATTGCTGGAATGAATCTCCTAGAATCACCTTTGTTTGGTTTCACTCCTTTTCCCCTTCGCTTCTCCTTTCGATGACCTCAAAAACGGACTTTCTTTTGCGGTGAATTGGTAGTGGATTCCTGTCTGTCATTGCAACAAACTTTATGCTAACTGCGAGGAAGCTACACCTCGAAAAAGCCACTAAGAACCGCTGCATTACTTTAGTAAACAGCGTCTTGCATCTGTGGACTGCGTATGAGCTGTACGTAAACCACGTAACCCCAGCGCGCCGGCAACTCAGTTATGCTAGAAGCATCAGGAGTTTGATTGACAACCCAATAGCCAATATATAACGAGGTAGCCTCGTTATCAACTGGCTGATTATCTGGCCCCACCATGTCCAGAGTTGATGGATTTTCATTCTTTTTGTTTTGGTCGTCATAATTACAAGGCGGCTACATGTCTATAATGCTATCATTGACAACTTGAAACAAAAAAAAAAAAAATCTTAACTTCTAAGCCTTCTAAACTGAGTATTGCCATTATGATCCCAAAGCAATTATTATACTTAAGCAGCCCCCGCACTGCTGCTGAAAATCAGAGCTATCTTGACAGCATCTTGTTTGATTTGAGGTCATATCTATCACAATCTTTGGTGGGTCATTCCACCTGACAAAGGGGCTGATTACTACCTGTGAAACACTTGTCCAGTCGTTCGAGTCGGCCTGAATCAATATGTGATCTAATCGAGCATTAAAAGCCCTGGAACGAGAGATGGATCTTGGGATTTTGACACTGAGCAATAGATGAACAGAATCCTGCAGAAATGGATTTCTCTCCAGCTCAAAAGTCAATATGAAAGTCCACACGTGTGGAGCAATATGAGAGGTGTGGAAGTGGAACTGCAGAGCCTCTGAAATACAAGGTGCTCATCAACATAATGTTACGTGATATCATAGAAAAAGCTTGTTTCAATAGAGTGAATGTTTTTTTGTGGTTTAAAATGGTATTGTTTCTGGTCTTGCTCTTCCTCACAGTGTAGTGCCTGTCTATACTAGACCACGCTAGAATGGAGGTGGTATGAAGTAACTGGCTGAGCCTCTTGTGTTTCTCTTAAACAAAACTTTAATCCTGTTCTGATGGTGTCAGGTGATGCCATTGTATCAGCGATCAATAGATGAATGTGCAGACAAAACATGATAAGGTCATTAAGTTCATGTTGGATAGCTCAAGCAAGATAAACGTCTTCTTGTATTATTACATTTACGGGAAGGTAGGCATGTACTGTAACATTAGAAATCGGCAAACATGTTTTTTTTTTATAGTATAATGCCGATACCGATTGTTTAGAATCCAGAGCAACTGATAACCAATAAGCTCTGCTGATATTTTTGGGCGATTTTTTACTATTTTCCTTAAATGATGAATGAATTTAATTTGGTCACCAGCTCATCCACAGCCCTTTTTTTACAACAACCCCATAAGAGAGCGGTATGATACAAAGGGAAAGCTGCACAAAATTGACTAAAGTGTTAAAATCTGTGTTTGTATCTTTTAGACAGCAGATCGACCAAAACAAAATCTGCTATCGGCCTTAAATTTCCAGCACAGACCAATAGTCTCTACACTAAAAATTCTAAGTATAGTCCTAGTCTATCTCTATTTTCTATCAAAGTTATAATTTTTTTGCAATTCTTATGACATTGTTTTAATTCTTAGGGGCTCTGAATTGATCAAAGATTGAAAACGATATAAGAATTAAATTTTTTTCTACAGTGCAACTTGAGTATTAAAGGAGCAGTAGTTGGTCTTTACAGTTTGTTGCACACATTCTTCCTGCTTAAGAAGTCTTCACACATTTCTAGGCTTTACATGTCGTGGTTTGTCTCTTGTCCAGATCCCACCTGACTCCCCCTGTGTTCTGGCCAAGAATTAAATCCCACCAATCCTGCATATGTGATTGAGTGGGGGGGGGGTCTTGTTGCGGAAATGTGCTGTTGGAATTCAATTTGTCAAGAGGGCCAGACATCTTGACTTGAATTTATATCAGTATGGCGTCAAGTGCCCGTGTGACAGTCTCAAAGTGGAGATGCTCTCAAGTTTAGCTGACATGCAGTTAGCTTGTGTAGCCTGCTGTTTTCTTATCATGCTCATTGTCCAATTCCTCTCTGTCCCTGCCCCCCATCTCCCCATTGTCTCTTCCAGGCTAAATCGTGTATCTGTCATATGTGTGGTGCCCACCTGAACAGACTCCATTCCTGCCTCTACTGTGTGTTTTTTGGCTGCTTTACGAAGAAACACATTCACGAGCACGCAAAGAACAAAAGACATAATCTTGGTAAGTAATATTACAGATATCTTGAGTTTTTAGTTCTAATGGGTGTCAACTGTCAAACCACTGTAAACATTTGTGATAGTGACTAATGATGATTTTTGTTTTTATTTATCAAGCAGCTAAAGTAAAAATCCTCAGTCCTTCATAAACAACACTGAATACAATTTTAATCTGCACCTCACAATTTTCGCTCGATGACAGTTCTGTGTTCTGTACCTTGTATAAGGAAAATTCAACCAATCACAATCCAGTGTGAACTCTCAGAGGAAGCAAATAGCTAAAAAATGAAGTTAAATGAAGTAATGAAGTTGCATTGATTAAAACGATAAAGCAAATTGGTTGTAATTACTTAACATGTCAGTGGTATTACAGTCATGGTTGATAGCTTTTCAAACATCATTGTAGCACAAGTGATTTCACAATGTAATGTTAAATTTAGTTTCAGAAAATGTACAGTTCACTTAATACTGATGGCCGTTTTGAATCACACTGAGGGCTCTGTGATTAAACAGATTTTAATCTGATTGTCAATGGATTTTAAATCTTTTTAATGTTTATTTTATTCAAAGCTTTTTGGCACAAATTAAAGGTCTGTCTTGTTTATGTTTGTTAAATTTAACTTTTACAGCCATGTTTATTCATTTTTAAATAATCAAAACTAAAAGCAAAACTCGTGATCAGTTCCAGCAAAGTATTGTCCTTTATATTGTCTTTTTTTTTTTTTTTTCAAAATACCAAGCCACAATTCACCCATTTGTCTACCTCATAACATCACCTACCCCCTCCCTCCTCTCTGCAGCATCAGCTATTATCAGTGAGGGATTACAACATCACATATAGACAACTTCCTCCTCTGAGCTGAACTCCACTCCAAATGCAGCACATTTAGACCTTATCCAGTCAAATGTCATCAACAATTTAAGCCAGTCTACTCCCTGTACACCTGCAAAGCTGAATACGTCTGTCGCTTCCAGCCCTTTGAGTTTTAACCTTACATCTTAATTATGGCAAGTCAGTTTTGCTAATTAACAAGATCTCTTATTAACCTGACAAGACACTCTAATGGCACAAAACAAAGGAAATTATGAAAAGGCAGCTTTGAATGGGTGTAATTTTTTTTGAGCACGACCCAAGAGCAAAGTCCAAGTTAATTAAGAGTTTTCTGTCTGACAGAACTGCTCTATTCAGTGGCATCCTATCATATTTATTTTAGCTGGTACTCATGACAACCTTTTATATGTAGACTCTTTTGAAGTCCTTTTTATCTTTTATCTATATTAGAATAATGCATGCTGTTTGCCTTTTCTAGCACAAAACAGTTTTTAGGTGAAGCTCTATTTTATGATTTTCTATGAAAACAAATGAATGCATGAATAAGACGGATGTCTTCTTTACATTGCCAGATAGAGGATGTATTTGGGAGCAATATGTGAATATTTTGCCCTCAAAGAGGACTCTGCTTCTTTCTGCTTTGAAAGTAAGGGAGCAGACTGTAATATCTAGCTTGTAATTTTATTCTTGATTAGTGTAACGTATGTTCTACCATAAAATTTAATTTGATGTCAAATAATGATATATTGGCTACATTTTTATGCGTGGTTACTGGCTAGAGCCAAAAACAGAAAAAACAACGTCCAATAGCTAAAAATAGGTTGTCACGGCAACAGAACAGAGGTATGGTACTGTAGCTGCACTGAGTTTGAGAATGAAAAGGGTTGGTTTGAAAGCACAGGTGAAGGACACAAATTCATTCTCAATGCCCATGTCAAAATAGGTCTTGGCAAATGAGCTCTTTAAAAGCTAATATTCGTTATCTCTGTTCCAGCAATAGACCTATTATACGGTGGAATATATTGTTTTGTGTGTCAAGACTACATATACGACAAAGACATGGAGCAGATTGCCAAAGAGGAGCAGAGGAAAGCGTGGAAATTACAAGGTAGAAAAGCTGTAAAAGAATGTCTCAGCTTTTACTGCAATTTTTTACATAAGTATTCTATATATTGCTGTTGTCACATTTTGTCTCTGTTCAGGCATTGGGGAAAAATACACCACGTGGGAGCCGACCAAAAGGGAGCTAGAATTATTACGACACAATCCAAAGCGGAGGAAAATCACTACAAACTGTACAATAGGTAGGTAATGGACTATTGTACACCACTATATTATGTCCTGGGGTTGGACATGCAATTAAATGTACAATCAAAGTGGAGCTGTATTGGCCAGCGCTCCAGCAGCGAGTGATGGAGGACATGGTGTTCTTTCTCTAATCGAGGTTGAAGGCTTGTGCTCATTTGTGCCTTAATCAATTGGCTGTTTGGTTCAGTTTGGTTCCTTTCTGCCCTCTACATTGTGTCTTACCCATTTTTCTTATGAATCTGGAAATTAATTGGTTATCTTGTTTGGCAAATGTGAGTACATCCAAATCTTTAAGCTGATGCCAGGCATTTTGTTCCTGAAACAGCATTTGTGCTTTTTGGGCTACCACCAGGATCATGCTGTGTCTCACCTGTTTCCTGGTCTTTTGGTCAGGAGTCTAGACTCTCTCTTTCCTTTAATGAACCCATTCACAGTTTGGTTGTCTGCTCCAGGCTACACACAACCTCTTTGCCAAACACACTGTATAGTGCATGCATGTAGGCAGGCTCATTACTGATCATCCTTGTATTCATAATCAGAACAAATGTCATAATGTGATTGTTAGTAATATACATAATATGTGTTTTAACATACTGATAATGTGCTCTGATTTGCTGTATCATTATGTTGGTTTATTTAGCAGGTCTACCCCATCCTAAATAATATGCTCCTTTTGTTTGTCTCTTTCAGGTTTACGAGGGTTAATAAACTTGGGGAACACGTGTTTCATGAACTGTATTGTTCAGGCCTTAACGCACACACCTTTGCTGCGAGACTTCTTCCTCTCCGACAGACACAAGTGCGAGATGCAATCAAACTCCTGTCTGGTGTGTGAGATGTCACAGCTTTTTCAGGAGGTATGATGATTTGAGAGGAAAAAAAAATCTCACATTTATTCCTGCAATTCCACAGTGATATTCAAAGCTTATAAAAGTGAAGCCATGAAGTAAGACTTCCCAACAAATATACAGTGGATTAGAGAATGTCCTTGTGCACAGCAGAAGACCGAGTCACTGCTCCAGTCTTTAGTTGTGAAAAGGACAAAATTGAGATAGATGGTAAAGCTTCAAACCACAATGGTGGATTTACATAATCATTTTGAACAGTAATGGAGACCCATGCTGCATTTAATACACAATTCTAAATAAACATACTGGTGCTAGATTGTATGCCACCAATTTCTGCCATACAGCTTGGCCCTGTTCTTACGCTTCTCCACACACAGATGGCAAATGATGACAATAATGAGTAGACTCAACATAAAGAACACAATCCTTGCCCATTACAGCTGGTGCTTTAGTTATCTCACCTCTTTCTCTACCCCATATAGTCAGTTTTCTTAAACCCCGCCCCTCCACTGTATCCCAAGGGTCTTAAAAACATTGTGTAAAAGTGTCAAGGCTCTGTATGTATTTTGTATATCATGCATGTGTCAGCATAATGGAGGTCCCTACAGAGATGGAGGGTGAAGCCTTTATTTTTGTTGGATTTTAATAACATAAATGATCCTTTCCTGGTCTTTTGCTCAGTGTTTGTATTTTGTACCATCTCTCCATCACTAGTTTCTTTCGGCTACTTTGATACCTGCATTACCTGGCCCTGAAATAGATTGTCACTCACCTCTATCCCCATGGCAACGCTGAGACACTGCAATGCATCATAGAAGGATGTTCATACTGCTGCACTCTTATTTCCCATCTATCCGACCACTTCGTCTTTGCTTCCTTTAACCTCATGGGCCTCCTTCAGCTGGTTCTCTTGGTGATGTGTCATTCCTCCATTGACTGTGGCAGAAGGCAGTTACAAGTCAGACACTCATTGAGACTGATGGCTCCAGTGCTGTCACAATCTCACAGTGAATAATGGATGACATCGCTGATAAAACATAACTCAACATGCGTCACCTGGAAAAATAGGTTAACCCCATATCTCATTTGTCTTGCCTGTATACAGTTTTACTCGGGACACCGCTCACCCCACATTCCCTTTCGACTGCTGCACCTGGTGTGGACACATGCACGGCACCTCGCGGGCTACGAGCAGCAAGATGCCCACGAGTTCCTCATCGCGGCGCTGGACGTACTGCACAGGCACTGCAAAGGAGACACCATCAGTAAGCCTTAACTGTACAAATGATTATTAGGAAAGATTACACATTACAATTACATAAAAGAATAATCCAGAAGGGCTGCACCATTAATTGTAATCACAGAAATAACTTGTGTTTTAGAATTTAGAAGTTTTTTCAAGTTTGATTTAGAAAATTGAAATTCTAATCTCAATTACATAAATGTATGCAAACATTTGGCATTCATGTTCATTCTCATTCATTAACTAAAGTATGAATTCTCCCCAGCTAACCTTAGACTGAAATTTAGATGCATAGAAAACACCATGTGGCCTTTTTATTTTGGTACATGGTTTTAAACCGTCAGATCAGAGCCAAGAGATGTACCCACAGAGTGCAGTGCCTACGCTACTGAAGGAGACTGACAATGTGAGTACCGGGGGATTGCGAGTGAGCAGTGTGAGGAATTTCAATAGGGCCTGCTGCAGTGCAATGACAGGCTGACTCACCCCTGCACCCTGCAGTAAGCATCCCCCTGATTGGCTACAGGCACTCTGGGCAGTTGTACAGTGCCAGTTATACTGCACCACAGAGCGACACTATAAGTGAGAAAGAGGGGCAAACAGTCCTTCAGAGGTGCTAAAGGGACTGTCTCTTTGATCCTCCTGTGTATTTATACTCTGTCTTTTGCAGGAGATGACAACGGGAAGAAGGCCAACAATCCAAATCACTGTAACTGCATCATAGACCAAATCTTCACTGGTGGCCTGCAATCGGATGTTACCTGCCAAGTTTGCCAGTAAGATAATATAATAAACATTATGTTATGCGCTCTTATACCAGTCTACTTGTCATGGCCTTTTGTATATGCAAAGGCAACAGGAAAGATGGAGGCTGACAAAAAGCAATGTATTGTTAATGTCACATGTAAATTTGGAGGAATATTGTGAGCTTCTTCATTGATTGGCATATTATAGCTGGGTGATATTTGGGTGATCAGTATTTTACTACTATGCCACAACTACAATTCAAATATTTTGGATACATTTTATTCATGATAATTTAGTCATATTGGTGCTTTATATGCTAAAATGTCCCTTTTTAAATGTCATTAGTAAGTGAATGGACTATAAAATTAACCAAACATCAATTTTGCCATTGAAACTGAAATCTTTATTATATTTATGTTTAATCATCTCTATTTGTTGCTATGTTTGATAAATTATATGATATTATCAAAACAGCAAACACAAGTTTTCTGTATTCAGCCCTTGTAATGTAATTATTGTAGACGGCAGAATCCTCAAAGTATAAGTGTACCAATCAGCTTGTCCTATCCTATCTGGTAATTTTATTTAAAGGTAAGGTCCCAGTGCACTCACTGTACGGGAGCAGGACAGACGGCAGCATAAAACAAGCATGCCCCTCCAGAGCAATCCTGTCACATTAGTGCTACCAAATACACTGGGCTCATTCTAACAGGCAGGCTCCACCACTCTCATTTCAACTGCCTCTTTCACAAAGTAAGGTCTAATTTCCATGAGATCAGATCAATTGAGTTCTTGTCAACAACCACCTTCTGGTTTAACAAAGTACTGTTGCCACACAAGTCTTGTAATCGTCAGTGACAAAATGCAATGATATGTTCTTGTGTGTATTATTTTCTCATTATAGCTACAGTCCATCACAGCATATAACAATCCCTATAGTTTTTAACTGAGCTGAGGGACAGAATTCTAGGGTAAAATTTCCTGTTTAACAGTCTAAATGCAGATTTGTTGACATGGTTTATGGTAAATATTTTCAATACACATGAAACAGAAATTGGCACAAAGGGCAAACTGACTTTTAGTTTCAAAGTGAAACTACTCTTTTCCAGTAGCTTCAAAAAGTGGTGTTGTTATACACTTCCAAGGAAAGGGCCTTCCAAAGAAGGTTGAAAGGAAACTTTGTGGAGCCATTACTTAACAAATAATGATAAAGTTTAACATTTGAATCATAAGTTTGTATGTTTTTTTCTTTTTGCTAAAAACTATGTATTTTCCAAGTTGCTGTACATATATGCACCCGCCCTCCATCTGAAATTCGGACATAATCAAATTATAGTGCCTAAACACAACCTAACTATCGTTTGTATAAAGCCAATTTATCTCTGATGTAACCCACTGAATTGCAAATGACCTGGGCAGAACATTGTGAATATTATGCACATGCACACTCTGGATCTCTAGTAGGATTTGCTGGAATCATGACCAGAATCCACGCAGGCTTTTCTCTGGGTTTTTAGTCTCTTGATGTGTTGCCATCGATGCCACCCCTCCCCATGACTTATTCATGAAATCTATACGCCTCAGAATGCACACAACCTCGTTATTCTTGACCATGCTCCATTTTCTTCTCCCTACAGTGGAGTTTCCACGACGATAGATCCGTTCTGGGACATCAGTCTGGATCTGCCAGGTTCATCCACGCCTTTCTGGCCCCTCAGTCCTGGAGGAGACGGCAGCACCGTCAACGGGGAGAGCCACCTGTCAGGGTCCACCACACTAACAGACTGCCTTCGAAGGTGCACTACTCTTTTACTCAGCATTGGTTTGACTCTGCATCGACTCATCAATGGTTGCGCAATATGGACACAGACAAACAATTACATCTCTCAGAAATAGTGGTAGTGGTCAGTATCAAGGGTTGTGTATAGGTGCCATTTTGAACACTTCCAACCATTAACAAAATATAATTTGTAAATGATGAGTTGTTAAAGCAACAACAATCTTATCTTTCACTAAAACCCTTGGATATGCTATGATCCCCCAACAGGGAGATGTAGATGCTTCATTTCATAAGATCATTTCAATTTCAGTTAATATTGAACTGAGTACAGTATGTCCACAGAAATAAAACCACAAGCAGTTACCAGTATTTATTTCATTGTCTGTTAACTGTTAGATATTCCTTTTCCTTCATCATTAATCTGCAGCCTATTTAATTTGTTTCAGTGGTGTCTTTATACATGTCCATATATCAGATCAATTCCACCCCTTTCATCTATTACTGTCCAATTCAAGCACTTGAATATCATCAATTTGTGCACCTAAATCACATATGAGGTGCACTTCAGACCTCCCTTGTACCCCTCATCTGTGAGCATCAGCAGGTTGTTGGAGCAGGTGCGACCTCCCATATCCTTCAATGCCTACTCATTATGGCAAATTGTCTTCCCCTTCTTCTCTTTTTTCTCTCCTCCCCTCTTCTTTCTCTCAGTGTTCACCCCCCATGTATCTCATCTCCTCCCTCTGTCTCATTTCTTGCCTTCTTTGCCTCTGATTTTTTTTTTCTACTGCAGCTTTGCTCACGCCTAGTTGCTGCAGCAAGTCTCTTAAAGGTACAGAAAGTGGTTAGTGCAGTTGCCATGGCGACCATGGTTGGTGATACCAGGGTTTTAGGTTTAGATGCGGATGTAACCAGGCCTGTTTCATATGCAACCTACTTATTGTCATAGGGTTAGGGTTAGGGTTAGTTTGTCAATTCTATTTCAATGCACCTTTTTAGAATTTTTCCACTTAACATTTATTTCTTGTCATTGCCTCTGCAGGTTTACACGGCCAGAGCATCTAGGAAGCAGTGCCAAAATTAAGTGTGGCGGTTGCCATAGTTACCAGGAGTCGACTAAACAGCTGACAATGAAGAAGCTCCCCATCGTAGCATGTTTCCATCTCAAAGTGAGTCAGCCTGAGAGCAGTATGCTGACAGCTATCACTTGTTACATTAACTCACTGTCTCACAACTCCAGGTGCATTTTAAACAGATCTTGTTTTGACTGTTTAAAAACACCACAATAACAGCACTTTACAGACAGATTCCGTGACTCAAAATGACAATTCAGTAGGCTAACTTCAAATATCTATTCATTGCTTATGTTTTATTTGTCATACAATACACAATTATACCCCCCTAACCACCTTCAAACACAATTTATCAAACAGTAAGATTATGAGGGTGAGGTTAGAAGAATGTTCATATGTGATGGAGAGTGATAGTCTATCAGCCATTTTCTTATCTGTAGAAATGTTGATGTTATTGTAATGATGCAAACTGGTATATCTAAACATGCTCTCTCCCCCCTCCCCCCTCTTGTTTTTCCATATTTTTTTCCCCTTCACTCTTCCTTCTGACCCTCTCCAGCGGTTTGAGCACTCTGCGAAACTGAGGAGGAAGATTACCACATATGTTTCCTTTCCTTTAGAGTTAGACATGACACCTTTTATGGCATCCAGGTAAGCAGCCTATTGGTATATTAGCAGTGAAGCTGTCCATGGGATAGGTACACATTATTAAAAGAGGGACAGTGAGAAAACAAGAAATGGCACCTAAGTGTTTTTACAGTATTTGTGCCTGTTTCTGAAAATATGTCATTGCTGGTGGAGCCTGCAGCAGTCTTGCCCCACCCTGACTCTAGCTTTCATTCAGCTCAAAGGGATGTGGGGAGGCTCATGGTACAGCAGAGATGGCTTTTTGCTGTTAGAGTTTGTAATATGCTGCCATCTAGTGGACATAAGGAACCCTGTTGCTCTTGACACAATTGGGATTCAGTGGCAAAGCAATACATTTTTAAGAGACACTATGTAAGTTTGTAGGTAAACCTCATTTTCTTAATGGATTTTACTGTTTTCCCGTTGTTTTATGTTCAGAGAATGGCATGAAACTTAGTATATACATATTGGGCAAAGAAATCACATTTTCATTTGACACACAGATTATGAATCCTCCACCAGAAAATGTATATCGTGCATCTATAATTGATTTTCTTTTGTAAAAAGAGTAAGGTTCCTTAAACACAGTTATACAGTTTAATTTAGTTTAATTTAACTGAACTGTGTAATATCTTAATAATAAGCATTGCATTTCCGGTAAATAAAGTGAAATCATTTCATGTCTGAACAATTTCTAATTTTCCCTGCACCCCTTTTTCTCTCATCACTTCTACACAGTAAAGAAAGCAGAATGAATGGCCAGTATCAACAGACAGTCGACGTATTGAATAATGACAATAAGTAAGTACATGGTATTCATGATGCAGGCGCTGTAGTGTAGGCTGTAACAGTGTTGCATGATGGTACTTTTTAATGAGCCTAACCATCTGGCTGTGACTTCCAAAAATTAAATCTAATTGAAGTCTATTAAAAGCTGCTTTGGTTGTTCAGCCATGACAATTGAAATAAATTAGCTTTTGTGGGACATTTACTTTGTTAGCACCGTGACACATGCAGGATCAGAGCATGTCTATCTGGTGGCTCAACTGGTGATAACGTCTGATTGGATGTACTTCTTTTACAGGTATTCGTTGTTTGCAGTGGTAAATCACCAAGGCACATTAGAAAGTGGACACTATACTAGCTTCATTCGTCAGCACAAAGACCAGTGGTTTAAATGCGACGATGCCATAATCACTAAGGCCAGCATCAAGGACGTACTTGACAGTGAAGGGTAAGACTAAACCACAGACACGTGTCATAGGGATACTTCCTTCAACCCCCACAAGACCCTTTCCAGTCAGTCTCTTGTGACATCACTTTGTGTCACATCTCAAAGAATATTCAGGTTTTTGTTTTGTTTTTTCAGTTCAATGTAAAACCAATGGAGAGTTTTAGCAGTGGGTTAGGATTAGGTTTAGCAGCTTTTACCAGTGTATCTCTCTGGATGTTTGATACATTGGTTATTAAAGTAAACCTCTATAGACCTATGTCAGCAGTGTCATTGTACATTTTTCTTAGTAGAAATGTCAAAAGTATCACAAAGTAGATACTAATCAGTATTAAAAAGTATCAAGTCTACAACATACTCATCAGCAAGTAAAAAAATTACATTAAAAAAGGCAAATTCTGACCTGCTTTCAAATGATCGTAACATTTATCAGAGCTCTAGTCTACATTGACCCCATAAGACTACATTGTAACTTACATAAATTATTAAGTCTATTATTTTGTGCTGAAAGTCACTAGGCTCATATGCAAAATAACATTTTTAATTATCGTGGTATTGAAATTGATATTGAGTATCTTAATTTAAAAAAAAAATCTTCTTGTGTCACTAATTCTAAATCACTGTCTTTTGTTTACAGGTATCTCTTATTCTACCATAAACAGTTCCTTGAATACGAATAGTGTCTTTGGAGACTGACCGGAATTAAACAACCACTGCATTTGAAGGGACTAGGGGACAGGATTGAAAACACACAAACCTACCTGAATCTCTCTTGACTACCAGTTTGCTTCTCCAGCAATAGGAGGACAGCAAATGTAAACCATGTGTAATCATGCAACCTTAAAAAAAAAACAAACAAGCACTGAGCTACTTTTAGGCATCTACTTGACGAGTGAACAAGGAGAGAAGGAGGAAGGTCTTTAGAGGAGGACCTTGTCTGCTGTCCCCTGTTACCTGCTGCATAGGCGGAGCGTTTCTCAGAGGGCACATCACAGTATTTCAAACTCCCTACCACCACCACCCAACTTCTCCCATCTCTCTCCATGGTGCTCTTGTTTCAACTTAACAAGCATTTAAACTTGATGGAAGACAGTACAGCTCATATGCATATACAGTTAAAGGGACTGAGCGCAAAAAATGAATAAAATCAATGTATTATTAAGAACTTGAAAACAGAAGACATTTTTTAAAGCTATGGTTATTATCATTTGTGAATTTAGTTATCAAATACTGTATGAATCTAGTATGCATCTATTTTTCACAGGAAAAAAATGTGGGAGAATCTAAAGATGCTGCCTTTGCCAGTTGCTGGGGAAGCGCTGCTATGGAAACAGATTTGGACCTAAGTGTGTTCATGACCCTTTATTTACTGTTGTTTTATTTTTACGTCTTGATTGAGGGCAGGGAATATATTTTTTTAACGACACATTGAATTTTTTTGTTTACTCGTTTCCTTTTTCAGTACAGTCACGTGTACGTTGTTGTCTTAGTACTGGAAATGTTATATTATACTTTCATTCTTGTGGAATTGTGGGTATAATGATGGCAATGATTAAATTGACTTGTATGTTGAATGTTGAGCTTTTGAGTTTTGTAAGACAATGTGAACACTTATGTATACAGTATCGGTATAGGGGGAGCGCTGTGGTCTGTCCTCAACGTACAGTTCAAAAATCTGTGCAAATGCAATGCTTCTTACTGGACACTCAGATCTCGCAAAATGTGAAAACCACCCCAATAACGCCTCGAGGCTTGCAGCTCGTCACCATATCGCTGACATTTTATCTTTGTGCAATATGAGAGGGTTACTCACATGCTGTCTTAAGGCGGCCATAGCCTGCCTCACAATCCATCAGTGTTAATATTCTCCATGGCAACTGTGTGGTTGGTGTGGTGTGGACCCGAGTGGTTTGTGATGTCTTCTGCAGTGCAGTAAAGCCAGTGTCAGACCAGTAAGACCTTGAGTAATGCTTATTCATATCAGATGTTTTCTTTGATTGTTTAAAAAAAAAGTCCCATGTGTTTAAGATAAAGATCCTAAACTGTCACATTCAAATATCACAAGCCCACAATGTTAAGCTGCTCTGTTTTCTGCATACTGACACCATATTCTTTTGGTCTGCTGCTAGACTGATATCAAAGATGTGTACAAATGGCTCTATTGCATATCACAGTGGAGCAGCTGAGGCTAGCTAAGGACATTCAGGGATGCAGCTGAAACGGACAGGAGAGCTCCATTAATCGTTTCAGTGATTAAACTCAGAACAAAACTGGAAAGTCTCTGAGCCATGTTTTGTCTCTTCTTTCACTCTTAAGGCACCAGCTGTCAAAGCTTACAGGATTAACTGGTAATTCATCAGTGATAACAGAATATGGTCTTGCATTTCAAATAGCATACAGGCCTAGATATACCCTCTACTACCACTGTTTTGATAAATAATTTATTGTTTTGTATTTTGCATCCATTTTCATATCCTTGAATCTGGCGCCACACTGTGGTCAAATGAGACCATGACAAATGTCCATGACTAGAACTTGTAGGATGCACAATTTCCTATTTTCTTCAAGCACTCTTTTGTAGTAATACAATTACACTATTGTAACACATGGCTCCTGTATTCTATCTAAAATGTTTCCATTTTAAAAAATGTACAGCAGTGAGGAGAGGTGCCTTGAAACATTTTATTACAGCCAGGTAAACAACAGACAGTCAACAATAAATCGATAATACTTTATTTCTCCCCAAGGGGGATTTAAGCACATCCAGCAGTAAAATACAATAAGAGAATAAATTAAACTTTTCACAATAATACATATAATACCACAAAATTGCCACGTGAACATTTTTGAAAATAGTATTCAGTATAAATTTAGGTAACAGTCAATGAAAATGCTACGATGTGTATTGTCCTGCTACAATAAAACATCATGCCAATGTACTTTACATATACACAATCTCTAAAATACAGTTTTCTCTCTTCATTTCTTTTAATTTAACTTTGTGTAAGAATCAAGACACACTTTTCATGTTCACCACTTACAAGCAAAACTGAAGCTAGTAGGTTCAGTAAATAGTCATCTTGAATGATCACAAACTACAGACTGAAAGTTCTGCAGTGATAGTATGCACAAAAATGCATCTAAACTATGTAGAATTGAATTCATGTCATAAATTAATAGAACAATAAGGGAACACAAAATTCCCTGTAGATTAAAGGTGCACTATATCATATTTTCTGGTGTGTGGGGGGTATTGCTTTGTCTTATATGTTCCAAAGTATGACTTATCTATTGTTTGTTTTTTTGTTTTGTTTTTTTCTTTCAGATACAAAGTGCTTTAGAAAAACAGCCATTCTGTGAGGTCTACACAGCTCTGACCTCTATCACCTGCCTGTCTCCATGACGACAGATAAATTTAATGTCATTTTGTGGAACATTCAATGGAAAACAATGACATATCCATGGAGACACACAGGTAATTGATTTCCCACCAGAACACAGTTGTATAGTGCACCTTTAAGTGCTCAAGCCCTTCTCAAATTCATATGTGGCTGACGTGCAGAGCGGCTGGTGCCTCCATAGTCCTCCACATTTGCACAGACTCGCGGGTGAGTGGCAGAAGAGGAGATTTACAAGTGCAGTGAGTTGTAGCAGCGCGAGTCTCACCAGAGTCAACACACAGTAGGCTGCCTGTGATGTTGCACACTGCACATACTCATGGAAACAAACACCAAAGTAGAAGAATTATATCAAAATGTACATTAGATTTATGGATTTTCTACAGTTTAGCAGCACTTTGGTTAAAGGCGTTTCTTCACACAGACAGTGTAAGAAAATGGAATCAGGCACGAAAGAGCCATACGTTCTTAGGCGTGTTCATTTACATCTCGCGGGTGTTAATTGCCCAATTCTTTACAGAAAAATCAGTAGCACATGTCGAGTACAGAACATGATCATTACTTATTCACAAGTAAGATTTACGGCTTTGAAACGATGCCTTGAAGTCCACAAAAGGTCGAAGAGTGCAGTACCCAAGTGTTCAATGATATATCTATACTACAAAATAATCAATTCTACAACTTTATACATCCTTGGAACTTTAAAGCTCCTGTAACAAAAATGACACCAAGTCTGTTGATGTTTTGAGTATGATGGTGAAACATTTAAAAAATCTGAGACATGGGTAACGAAACACAAAAATCTGACATTATAAAAAAGCGGGATGCAATCAATATAGTGTATAATATAGAATCTTCAATTCAATTCAATTCAATTCA
>JACN01084903.1:0-10826 GCA_000787155.1 Scartelaos histophorus
TTTATAACATCACAAGGTAGAACAGAGTTTTTGAGTTTTGCAGATGTGGACAGATTAATAAAAAAAGGGTAACGCGAATGTGCGAGAAAACAAAGCAACTCCGGGTATGTTTGTGAGGAGGTGGCCACATTATAACATGGCTTGAATCTCGTAAAAGTCTATTTCATATAATATAGGACCTTTAACAACCTTATCGCTTGGAGAGGCTTTGCGTAGTGCTACTTACTGCTGCCACTTCACCCTCTCGCTATCCACATGTACATAAATATAATCGTATAGGGCAGGCGGCAGTGGTCTGAAGGCAAAGGCGCAGTGCTGACAGAATAATAAAAAGCATGGCTGTTCCCTGGAGCCTGGGAGGACTCCACAGACCAGACAGAGGGCCAGGAACGCTTTTTCAAAAGGGGGAAGTTGACAGAAATGTGCAATGATTCACTGCACTGTTGGGCTAGTTGTGCACCACTCCGATAATATTCAGAGGAAGGTTGCCCCCACAATGGATGTATACGGTGAAAAGAGGATGAAAGTCAAAGTAGGTGACAAGTTTAGGGCGGATTTCAATCTGTTTTAGGTATCTGAGGTGAGAAAAAACAGGAGCGAAGGGCGTTTGAGAAGTTTAATAAGTTTTGAGATGCTGAAAAAATGCATTCTAACTAATAGTGAGAGGATTGATACCAACATTTTGATATTTCTCAGACTGAAGATATGGATCATTATGTTATTATTTACATTGCAATAGTCTTCTCAAACGATTTAATGAAAGAAAAGTCTGCAGATTACCAATTTAGAGAGATGCTGTGCCCAATTTGAGCTGACATCGCCATAAACAGCATCACAAACAGAGTGGGCGTTGCAGATTTGTTGGGGCCGGTGTGCACATGGCATCTGCACTGTCCCGTGGCCTCTGGCGCGCTGTCTAAATAAAATGTAAACCTTCTTGTGTGGCTTACTTTCCTCCCCGTCTGAAATGGAGATGAGGATTTACGCACTCGACCGCACTAAAGGAAAACAGCGAGAGGAAGGTTTGTCTATCTGCGATTTACACCCAGTATTTTGTGTCTCCGTTGAAATGAATGCAAACAGGCCGTGATCAGTCCATAGCTGTGCATACTTATCACTTCATTCACGCTTAAACACGCTGTCATACCCGCTTTTTTGCATATGTAGCCCTAGGGTGATTAAATAATGTGAAATGCACTCAAAAGAAACATGGATACCACGTTTAAAACAAAATATCGCCACTAACAGATCTGCAACACCAGCAACTCAGTGGATATCTGCACATCACGCTAGCAAGCAGCAGATTTCATTCATACCAAAATGACTACACTTTGCTGCCGAATGCTACATGTATCACTTATTAAGCAAATAAAATTATAGAACGAAGTAAGTGCAGAGCAGTGGGCACATGCCGGTGGCGGTTGAAAATAAGTGATTAAAGATTCCTCCGACATGCACGAATCACTCCAAATACAACTTCCAGAGGGTAAATGAGAAGAAGGAGCAGCTATAACATGATTAACGGCGATTCTGCATAATGAGGTGTCCTTTAAGTGTCAATTCTCATGCAAAAATAGCCATAATTTTAAAAAAAAATGCTGATTCTAATAATATTTAACCCTTTTAGAAATACATAGATTATAGTTTTGTTTAATAACCAAAAAGCTATATAGGATTTATAGAAGATGAGTTTCAATGCACTTTTAATGACGTCAAAACTTACAGTATAATATCGTCACCTTCCTAAAATAATCGCATACGTCATTTTTTCAGGTTTTTCAGGAAACACAAAAAATTCCCCCCAAAAAACTGAAATTATGGCATTTTTTTGCCTAAGGAAAAGTTAGGCAAAAAGTGACTTAGGCGATTATTTTAGGAAGGTGACGATATTAATATTGGATCAAAATAAGAATCACTAATGCTAACTGTACAAAAAAAAAACAACACAAAAATGATAATATATAAATAAAGTAATATTCATTTAATTATTTTTAGTCCTTCCTTTTATCCTATGTACCAGGTATATATCAGTTTGTTCATTTAAAGATCTCCTCACTGTGTTCACAAGTAACTTACAGTGTACCACAAGGTTCAGTACTCGGCCCAATTCTGTTCATACTTTAAATGATCAGATAATCTCATCATAAAACATTAACTTGCATTACTTTTAACACTTTTACTCATCAGCGATACCAGACCAGACTGATGAAGTAGACAAACTTAGGGCCTGTACGAAAGATAAAAAACCTGGATGACACTTAATTTTCTGCTTCTTGACCATGAAAAAAACAGGTGATGATTCTATAATCTAAAGCCTTTGACGGAATTGTTATTACACAGCAGGATATAAGCTAAAAAGAGAACAAAAAACCTGAAAGTAATATCATACTTCCATCACTTTAATGAACGCACTAACAGCAGCTATTTCATTTAATATTAAAAGCCCCATCATGTTGTCAAACTCTCTGTATGGAGCCTTCCAAAGTAAATCAAAAACATCCAGATACAAGATTAAGTCTGGTGAAAGTGCATTGGAAATAGTACGGTTGCATCTGTACATCACAATATTAAAAAATGTGTAAGTCTCCCCACCTCGTTGACAGCGACGTAGTAACTGGGGTGGCGGAAGATAGGTCCGTTGTCATTGATGTCTCTCAGAATGACGCGTACTTCGTGCTTGATGGTGTTACCGATGATCAAGTTTCGGCACTCCACCATGACCACGAGGGTAGTGATGGAGAGTGGAGGCTGTGGAGAAAAATCGATTCTTTGGTTAGATGTAAGCAGGCAGAGAGTAGCACTGTTACTTAAAAATTACTTAAGTAGAAGTACAACGAGCACTAGTAGTCACCCATGGCGTTCGGCTCCAGTCAAATGAAGCTCAAGAGGTTAGCAGTTATGGAACCAAATTTGGAGCAGGAATCCAAATTAGGAATAGAAATGGAAATAGAAAGCAGGAGTAATGTTGATGGAGCTGGAAATATGCCTTTGCTTATTTCCTATGTGGAACGTGGCAGCTAGCAGGTTAGCTATGTCTGTTTATATACAGTCCAGTATACCGTCTATGAGTTTAAGTAAAACAATTGAATAAAAATAAATTTGAAAACAGATTTGGGGAAAATTCTATTCAAGTAATAGCAGCTGGCTGGATGTAATGTATGACTTAACATAATTAGAAGATTAAAATATACAATAAGGTCTAAAATGAAAGATGCTCTGATCCAATACCAGTATCAGATATCGGTGCTGATGCTGAAACATTTGCTGGATTGGATTTCAAATATTGGTTCATCAGATATTCTGGTTTCAATTTAATTTCTTCAAAGCTCCTCTGTGGTGACTTGATGAATACCAGCAGTAACAGTTGATATTGGGCATCGTCAGATACTTAAAGCTATAGTATCTGAATCCATATCAGAAATGAAAAAGCTAAATCTGTAAATCCCTACCTAAAAGGGTAAAATTGTGGTATGGACCATAAAAAATAAGTAACTAAATCATGTCTGAAGTAGCAGTACAAGTACACACTTTTGTCTCTTGTAGACTTACAGTAGACTTACCATTACTTTTACTCAAACTACTCAAGTAAGAGAACAATAACTAGTATGTGTGCGTTTTATTTTTCAGCTGATAAAGAGATATTTATATGTGCATATCATCTGGAGTTCTATTTGAGTAACCATGTCGTCTGAAAAGATAAATTTGAACCAAATATTGAATTATTAAAATCTCTGTTATGTATCTGTACTGTTCAAACGAAATGGGGCACAGCAGGATGTCTTGTTTACCCTGAGATCTATCAGGTCATATTTCACATCTGAGCCTATGTTCTCCCTTTCTCTCAGTTTGACTTTTACTCCAGCATTAAAGCATTGTATTTTTTATAATCCTCAATTCTTAGCAAAAAGGCCAGCTTTTAATTAAAAATACCCCAAAGCAAACATCTATTATATTTTTAAATTACCTCCAGAGTCAGGGGCTCTTGTACATTCATCCATGTTTGCAGTGTGCCCTATTAGTTCACTATTGAAATGTGCTGCAGGCCAAAAGCCGAACTCCCAAGATTTTGGTAGTGAGGAGTCCTTCTTTTTCAGTCTGATATCAAACAGCATACGCAAGGGGCCTTAAAAAACATCCAATTACAGAAACAAACCCCTGTATATTTCTAACATTGTTATAGATTTGATTAAGAGTTGGTCTGCATGGGACCGTTCCAGACCCACAATAAATGACTAACAAAGATAATGACGTCTGAATTAAACTGGCTCCACCCATTCCTTTGGTTGGTGTCATCTTATCCTAGTGCTTTGACGATTCTCTTAAAAAACAGCAACAAATAAGAAAAAAAAAACTGAATCAGAATCATTGATTGTATAGGTAGAAGTAGTATGTAAACAATACCTGGTTTTCTACACAGGTACTTTAACAATAACTGTATTTCATCTTTTATCTAGAAATTGAAAATACAGTATAATGCTAAAATGTCACTGTATTTCAATGCACTCCTTAGTCATCTTCTGTAGTGCTCTTTCTTTTTTTTTCATTACCAGCTTTCAAGATCTTTTTTCTGTATTAGTGCTACCTCATCTATTTTCCTGTAGTAGTGAAAACTTGTAATGGTTTCCATCTGTAGCCAGCACAAAGTGCCTATTTTTGTTTGTGTTCATTTGGCTTGTAAAGCTTGTATTATTTTGGAAGCACATCTGTGTCTTACGTCTCTGTCCAGGACACGGCCGGTGCTGTTGAGGTAGAGCTTCTGCCGTGCTGGGTCCAGGAGGAACCAGTAGTCGTAGTTGTCCAATAACGTCAGCTCGATGGTCCTTCCAGGGTCCTCGGCCCGTCCTTTGATCATCAGGTTATCCACCAGAACAGTGCCTGCCACACAGCACAAGGAATGATCAGACTTGTATCATGTAAACTCATAGTGTTAATATGAACAATATGCCTTTTAAAATTAAATACAAATGAAGTCACTGATTTTCAACAAGGGTGAGCCAGTGCTGAACCAAGGCATTCTGTTTTTTTTCTGATGTTTTTTGGTAGCTCAAAGATGTTGAAAATCTGTGGCATTAAGTAACTGAAAAACATATAGGAGTCAGTAAACAATATATTAATAAATGAAGGCGGTATAAAAAATTACAAACAAGGATAAGATCTAAAATCTATCTATTTTATGTCACTGGGGACTGAAAGAACTTCAAACAATAGTCACTAGATACAAGGTGATGTCTTGCCAAAGGTGAATCAAAGCAGGAAATTGCACCACCAACCCCTAGACCTGTGAGCTCCACCAACTGCTAGCAAACTTTCCCAGCCATAACACCAGATTAGACAACAATCTCCCAAATGTATAATAATACGAATTTCCACTTTTCTGCCAAATTACTAGTAAATCGTCGCCATTTGTGCTCCTTTTGAAACTCTTACATCAGATTGCACCAGGCAAGGACAGCCGTGCCTGAGTAAACAAACATTCTAGTGTCAGGAGGTTTTCTACATCTACATTTAGAAATATCTGTATCTGCTGTCTGAGCCCTGAGGGGGTGTTTACTGCAGGTGACACTGTTCTCACTAGAAAAGAGTTTCTTCCTGTATTTCTACTGGACCTTTGCCTGCAGCGTACCTCAAGTGTCTTTGGTTTGCACCACAACTCTGAAATTAAAATGAAAAGTTGGAAAGAACTTAGTCTCAAAGTTCCCAACTTTTTGTTGGGAACATACCTGGAGTTTCACCTTTTCTTTAGTTACATTCACACATGTTTAACACACAAATCCTGCATATTTAGGTTGACGTCTTCTCTCATACAGAAAAGACTCCTCCTTGTGATGTTATGCAGCAATAAAGGAAGTGCTCCACTGTGTTTTTAAACTTCGTGCACTTTTATCAGAATCATTTGGATGATTTAACCCCTGGAATTGCCAATCTCTACTGAACTAAAGGTAAAAGGAGCTGTTATGTTGAAAACTACCACTACATGACATCACAAGGTGGAACAGAACACATTTTGATCTTTGGAGATGTAAAGAGACTACTGCAATAATAAAGGATTACTCAAACATGTATGAATGAAATAAAACACAAGTCCAAATATTTCTTGATGAGGTAACAACATCAAATATGACAAAGCTCACAAGAGTCAAATAATTACATAATATATAAGGAGAATAAATCTTTCTCACTTTGCATGTCATCTCTATGTGTTTGAGAGGTTTATTTGGTTAGCCCTATCATCCTAAAACACGCACAATAGCCTCATCTTCCAGCTCTACGCACTCCTGATCATAAACCCAAAACCTAACTAAAAACCGTCTGAAAATGGGTCCCCATGCACTGCTCTGTGATCCCTCACTGCTCCTGACAGGTTCAGAACCGGCGGCATGGACATGTCAAATATAGAGGACAAATTTCCCCACAAGGACAGTAAACAGCAGTACTTTTAAATGGCTGTTCCTGACTTTTTTTTTTTAACTGATGGTTGAGAAAATATGTTTTGCCCCAGTACAGATATTTTAAAGTCAAAATAAGACTAATGTGTCCTGTGAGCTGTTTGCATCATAAATCATGTTACTGCACTAGAACCGGGAAGTGCGCTGTTAGCATGCTCGTTACTGGAAAACATTGTGAAGAGCTTATAACTCATTACTGAGAATAATTAGCTTATAATAATAATTAGGATACCTGTTGCTAATAAATGTACTGCAGTTTCACCCATCACCTGTGCTGGAAGAAGTACTACTGTTTTTTTCTCTCTTTTTTTTACTTTTATTTTTTTACTGAAATGTTCATTGTGCAACTTTTCTAGTGGAGGGTCTGTCACCTGCTTGTCTTCATGGAGATGTTTTTGCTTTGTTTAGAATGTTCCAGAGTAGAGATTAAACATACAGGCTATATTACAGTCAGATCTGTGGAGAGGCAACCCTATTCACAGAGAGAATTACTATATTTTTGAACAATAGAAGTGAATGAATGCTAGATAGATGTGTTTAATGTCACATCATGGAACATTCCAGGTAAAATAATAACATCTCCATGGAGAAAAAGCAAGTGACAGACCAGAAAAATTGCACCTTTAAGTCAAAACTACTGATAATGAGCAAAACTGCAGTGCATTTATTAGCCACAGGTACGTTTACGACAACGCATTCTTTTTGTCTTTTACTGTAATCTTCCAACTCTAGCATTTAAAAAATAGATGTGTTGAAAGACATTGATTTGAAAGTCACAAGAGAAAGAAAAGAGCGGGTATAGTCGCTTCATTAGTCTGGAGTGAGCGGCTCCTGCGCTGAGCTACAGGCTGGTGAACTCTCCGGCCATAAATTATAAAGCTGATTATATTACAGCCGAGGACACTGGAGGAGCCCGGGTTTGTCTCAACTCAACTGAACTCAGATCTTCTGCACTGACAGCTGCAACTCCCACCCACCCCCTCGCTGTCACAATGCCAACCACACTGCCCGTATCAGTCAAAGAGACACGGGATTTATTAGGGTGAGACAAACGAATGTACCAAAGATCACGACAACGTTGTAAAAATACATACGTTTGGAGTAAGAGATGACAGCAGTGATGTGGAGCTATCTTTGCGCTCAGATGCGTCTCAAATGTGTCAAAGTTTGTGTAACTATGAACTTGCAACCTCTAAGAATGAATGACTTGAACTTAAAGGACCCTTATTACACTATTTTCTGATGTTGCAATGATGTTTTCCTCATCAAAACATACCTGGAGTTTTGTTTTGTTTCATTCACACATGTTAAACACATAAATTCTGCATATTTAGAAGGGGGTTCTTGTCTCAAATGGAAAACACTCTCTTCCACCTTGTGATGTTGTAATACAGAAAGTGCTCCGCCTGTTTTTAAACTCACCTGGGCTAGAATCAGAGGTTAAAGGTGCAAGGTAACTTTTAACTTGAAAACTACCGCTTCGTGACATCACAAGGTGGAAAGGAGCATTTTGGGCTCTGGAGATTAAATAATAATAGTGGTTTACTCAAACATGTGTGAATGAAACAAAACACAACTCCAAATATGTTTTCTAACCTGACTTAAAGCTCACAAGAATCTGCTTTGTGTAATATAGGACTTTAACCTGAACCTTCTTATGGATTAATCAGTGTTAAATTATCATGATACTGATTATCTCAAAATAAATAGTATATGTTTATAGATACATATTTGATAAATACAAAATTACTCCCAAATATGACAGTATATATAGTTTGCTTTCATAATAGTTGGTTTGCATGTTCTCTGTGCATCTGGGTGGGTATCCCCAGGCACAGGCATAGGCAGAGCGATACGTTACCAAAACAATAGGAGGATAGAAGAACCTGAAATGTATAATTTTTACATTTATTGTCATTGTACAAAATACAACAGCACTTCAATGGAGCAAAACTGCAGCAGTGAAAATAGATAAATAGTCTCAGACTGATTTGAATGGCCACTTAATTTTGCACTTAAAATCTCCATTGGTGTAACATTAGGAAGTGTTGATGATATATGACCGCGCCATCACACTCTCTCTCCTCACACTCGTTTTGTGTTATTCCTGCATTTCCCAAGAATAACCCAAATATGAATGGGATTGGGGTCACCTCCAGTGGGCAGGCTCTGAAGTGGGCTTCACAGCACAGGCCTGACCCCTCCGAGGCTGCATGGGCACACATCGCACTTTTATCCACAAGATCACTGGAGCTGGCAGCGTCGCCACAGCAGCACAGGAGAGCAGAGGGTCTGAGTGGACGCCATGTTTGGAATGAGGAAGTGAGTGACATTTTGGCTCTATACAACTATGCACTGCAGATCCTAGAGGCATCACTGCACACAGACACCGGAAGACTTTTAAGAAGTATCTGCCTTCAGTACTTTAGTCCTGAATATACAGTACACACAAATGAACTGCAGTTGTTCTAATACTAAAGTTTCTTTTTTTGGGATGATAATTAGGACTGATTTAGATAGTTTTCCCTCAATTATGACATTTATATTCACTACAAACTCATCCACCACCTTGTGTTAGAATAAAATGGATACTGTATAGTCATATTACAGTACCTTCTTTGGACTGAACTGTTTGTATACTTTATGCATATCGTCACCTTCCTAAAACAATCACCTAAGTCATTTTTTGCCTAAATTTACATGCCATAAAATGCCATAATTTCAGTTTTGTGGCAGTTTTTTGTGTTTCCTGAAAAACCTGAAAAAATGACTTATGCGATTATTTTAGGAAGATGTTGATATGTTCTTTATGCATATTTAGGCAGCTGCTATATCGACCTGGAGAATTAATACAGGCTGAAAAGTGCTAATATTGGCCAACCATTAAAGCGTAACAACATTGGCCATTAAAACAACCAATTCCTAATTTCCATACCAAGGAAAATGCTTGATATTTGGCATTTATTTCATTACCGTGATAATAAAAAAAATAAAATAACTTTTCTAAAAAATACAAATATCAACAAAAAATAACTATAGTTTCTTTAATATTGTTGGTGTTAGTTTTATTCTTAAACTACTCAGAAAAGGTCAGATTTTCAGTATTGATACTTGTTTAATGAAGTATCTAGCTGCAAAACAATTTTTAGTTATCAATAATTTTTACAACCCTAAACATGAATAAGCAAATAACTAGTCTATTTATAGCAATCGTTTTTATTTTACCCAAGTATGTTTTTTTTAAATAATTAAACACAGAACCGGGCAGAAGCATCTACAAAAAACTGAGGAGAAATTCCTTTTCAAAGTCACTGTGACAGGTTACTATTACAGTCCTTTTTCATTGCTCTCTTCAGTCTGATCGGAATGTACTGACTAAATGATTTCCCCTGAACCTTGAAACTAACAATTTGTGCAGTCTCCACGAAAACATAGCGTATTTTGAGCATCAATAAAATATACAAATAGCTTTTGCCTTCACAATCTATTTAACCAACCTGTATTGATTTTGTGTGCAAGAGTCTACGTTCTAGTTTTTCTTTTAAACCAGTGAGAGCAAAGTCATTTTTACAAAGAAATAGAGATTAGTTGAGCTAGCTAGATTTTTCTTGCATTATTTAGAGACTGCTCCTTAAAGGTGCATTGTGTAACTTTTCAGGTAGAGGTCCGTCACCTGCTTTTTTCTATAGACGGGTGTAAATGCTGTGCCTGGAATGTTCCACAGTATGACATTAAAAAGCTCTACCTTCATTTTTTTTCAATTACGGGTGGTTTCGTAGCTCAAAAAAAACAGCAGCATAAACAAAAAGGTATTCTAATTGTGAGCAAGATTTGAGCTGTAACTTGGTCTGGCTTGGAGAAAAGTGTTTGACGGACCCTCCCCCCCAAAAAACACAAAATACACCTTTAAGTTTATATTCTCCAACCTCTTGAGTCGACAAGATTACCAAAAGACCAAAAAAACTAGTTCTACCAATTTTGTTCAGTGTAAGAAAACACAAAAAAAACTTCCATCTATCCATCTTCTCCCACTCAATCCGGCTGGGTCGCGGGGGCAGCACGCTGCCCATTACTCTGTGCACCAGACCCAGACCCTATGAACCCCTCTGCAGGTGGTGAGCCCACAGGAGGGAGGGACTGACGGTCAATGGTCCCTGTTCATAGGGTGTTGCATGTTTTTGGGTGATGGGGGAAACCGGAGTACCCGGAGGAAACCCATCCAGACACGGGGAGGAAACATGCACACGAGTGTTGCCACTCAGCCACCGTGCCGCCACATAAAAACTTATAAAGGTGAAATAGAAGTTTATCATCATTAAAACCTATAAAAAAAAAACAGCTAAATTGGCTAATTAAGAATAAAAGAAGAAATTTATAATG
>KN505143.1:0-15226 GCA_000787155.1 Scartelaos histophorus
CTGTCTTCAGTTGTTGCCTGTTTGTGCGTTTTTCTGCCTTAAGTTTTGTCTTGACCAAGTGAAATGCTCAGTTGGATTGAGATCTGGTGATTGACTCGGCCACTGCAGAATATTCCACTTCTTTGCTTTAAAAAACTCCTGGGTTGCTTTTACAGTATGTTTTGGATCATTGTCTATCTGTACTGTGAAGCGCTATTCAGACAACTTTGCTGCATTTGGCTGATTCTGAGCAGAAAGTATATCCCTTTACACTTCAGAATTCATCCGGCTGCTTTTGTCTTTTGTCACATCATCAATAAACACAAGTGACCCAGTGGCATTAGAAGCCATGCATCACATTGCCTCCACCATGTTTTACAGAAGATGTGGAACTTTGGATCATGAGATGTTCCAATTCTTTTCCAAGCTTTCTTCTTCCCATCATTTTGGTACAGGTTGATCTTAGTCTCATCTGTCCAAAGAATGCTAGTCTCATCTGTCCACAGAATGCTGCTCCAGAATTGGGCTTCTTCAGGTGATTTTTGTCAGCAAAGTCAGTTCTGGCCTTTCTATTTTAATGGTGTGCACTTTGTAGTGAATCTTTTGCATTTACTCTCCTGAAGTCTTGTCTTTATGTTAGACTTAGATACTGATACATCTACTTGCTGCAGAGTGTTCTTCACTTCAGTGGATGTTGTGAGGGGTTTTTCTTCACCATGGAAAGGATTCTGCGACCATCCACCACTGTTGTCTTCTGTAAACCTTCAGGTCTTTTTGAGTTCCCAAGCTCAACATTTCTGCCATCTTTCTGTTTTACCTCCTCTGAGAGCTCCTTTCACCACATGTTGTGTGTTCACGGCAACAGTTTCCAAATGCAAACGCCACACCTGGAATCACCTCCAGACCTTTTCACTGCTTCATTGATGACAGGTTCACAAGTGAAGAGCCCATGCAGCCTTGTTATTTATTTATTTATTTTTATTTTTTGTCCAGTCAATTGTCCAATTACTTTTCATAACTTGAAAAAGAGGTGGCTTTGTATTAAAGAGCTGTAATTCCTAAACCCTTTGCTCCATTTTGGATGTGAATCCTCTCAGATTACAGCTGACAGTCTGCACTTTAAGCCCATGTTGATTATATAATTGAATAAGTTTTTCATAAACTGCTAAAATAACAAAATGTGTGTCACTGTCCAAATATTTCTGGGCCTGACTGTAGTGTCCACTCACATTCCTGTGTCCCACCCTGCTTCTCTCTGCTCTCCTTTTGTTTCTTGTCTTGTCTGTTGTTTAATGACCATAACACAGTGAAACATATCTCACTATAGTAACTTATGGTAACAAAATATGCATATTCTGTGATAAATTCTTCAACAAAATAAAGCCATTTTTTCCCAATTATCTATTAATTCTCTTACAATTAATTTTTAATGTATATCTACCATCTACCATTGTGTGTATTACTTCATATTAAATGCTGCAGAATGATGCATAACAAATACTTTTTTTCAATAAAAGATTTAAAAGACATCACAAAATATATTTGAAACAATCAATTTTTTTTTCACTAATTTTCCCTTTCTCCAGTGTGCAGCAAATGCAGCAAAGAAAAAAATCTGCACTTTAAGACCAAAATAAATCTGTCACATGAAACTGGGATCCACCTTTCCCCATTCCCTCCCAGTCCACTTATTGTTTCAAGTATATTTTGATGATAAAATGACCGCAGAAGTGCGTATTTGAACTGTGTTTCTGGAATTATAAAACATCAAATGGCTCAAAGAACGAGCAATCCTGAAGATTTTTTTTCTAAACTACTTTCAAACTAAAATTATTTAATGAAATCTAAAGAGAAAATTACCATAGAAGTAGATTTTTCTTTACACGGCACTGCTCTGTCTCAAGCTCCTTTATTCAAGTTGGAAAATGTTGGGAAAAAGATCTGGGCTATGTTTCAACACAGTCTGACCATAATGAATGAAATATGCTGTTTAAATATATTTTGTATTTTTTGTCGACTTTCAGAATATTTAAAAACTACCCCACCAGATATATACATAAAGTGACTGGCTGTGATTGACCATTGTGTAAAGTTTTGTCCTAAATGGCAGATGATGAATGAGCTTGTTTATTTCCCATGTCGCTGAAAAAAACAGTATAATAATCCCTACGATGTCAGGATTCAGAGAGCTCCTTATAGTCTGATTCCCATAGTCTGTGTAGTGTATGGTGGTGAGAACGTGCCCAGAGCAGTGCAGTGCGTGAGGAGCTGTCATTCAAAAGTCATTTTCAAACAGGCTGCGACATGGCCCCAACTGTAGCCCTCTGCGTGACTGTTTATGTGTGTGTGCGTCTGTGTGTGTGTGTCGATAAAATGTTTGTGTATGGAAGTGTAGTTGGGAGACTGTCAACACCTGTCTGTCACTGCTGTTACCTCACCAACTGAGAATGCACTTCTAAAACTGTACATGTGATAGCGCTGACGGGGAAAAAGACATTCCTGATTCCTGCACGGATGGTTCATAATGTAAGATAAAAATAACAATTGTCATGATATGTTTTATTATTGATTATGACTTTTTTTTTTTTGACTTTCTGAGAGTTCTGAGGGTTTTTTTTTTTTTTTTTTTTTGGTTTTGTTTTTTCACTCATCATCACTCATACACGTATTTTATAGTTTCATTGTCATAATTGTTATAGTGAATTGTACTTTTTAGTGCTGCACAATATGAGTAAGTATTAGTAAATTATAATTAAAGTGTAAACAGCACATGAAGGCCACGTAAAAGATCTGTCTGGAGTCTGAGATTTTATTATAGTCCCTTTAGTCATTTTCCTGTGGTTGCTAGTTCCATTCTTGCCAACTTCCAACTGCCACTACTTATGACATGACATGAAAACCCGATGCCCTGCCAAAGAGCACAATGGAATGTTGAATGAAGATTCACTCTTGTGCAGCATTCACTCTCGTGTTTGTGGTTCTGGTTGAGGCAGCATGTTTTTTTAACCATAAATCTCCTCTTGAATCTTGCTCAAAAGATCTTGCTCAGGGGCACATGTTATCTGAATCCTGCACTATTTGCAGTCACCACATTTTAAGTTTACTGAGAAATAGCACCACCTGCTGGGATTTTGAAGTATTATATGATTTTAATTTGGAATTTACGGCTAGAATTTGACAGAAAGAACGTTATATGTAATTATGACAAATTATTTCAGAAATATGTAAGTATTTATTTTTTATTTATATGACATATTACCCATAAGACTTAAATTTCGAATATATATCTTACAGGGGGATCGACTCGAACACTACATAAATATAATTTCTAAATAATATTTGACTTAAATTGTGAAAGCATATATTTTACTGAGAAATTTACGTCTATGTAAATTTACACAACTGACGAAAACTCAAAAGAACTGACCCCGACGTGATTTGAACACGCAACCTTCTGATCTGGAGTCAGACGCGCTACCGTTGCGCCACGAGGTCGATGCCTGTGCACAGTGAGATATTGGAAATAAGAACTAATACAATCAAATGATCTATGAAAACAGTCGAAACGGTTTTAATTTCACTTTTGTTAAGTTGTTGAATAATGGATTATATCATTTGGACTCGTTCAGCTGCAAAAAGAACCATTCGTGAGACTGGCGCGTATCAGCACCATGGACAGCAGAGGTGCAGGAGCCGCGGGGGCCTGAGGGGGTCGGGTGCCCTAAGTGATCACTTAGGCTAGATTTAGTCAAGTCTAGGAATAAAAATACGCTAGCTTTATTTATTTAACAACACAACGATATCTCCATAATAACTTCCACTTCTTCTCTATCTCAGCAGAAGTGGCGTTATTCTAAAGGTGCAAAACTCTTTTGGAGGATCGTTGTTCAATGGAAATGTTGTAGCACAGGAGAAATTCAATTTTGTCAACTTGACAAACTTTTTTCGATCAAAAACTTTTGTTCTGACAGAATTCTCCACTGTGTTGCATGGAAATATATTTGGTACTTATTCAATTAAACATTCTTAAGTGAGGTCACCTTTCAACAGATCTGATCTGTAACTTGGCATTTGTTGGTCTCCATAGTGTAATTATGGAGTGTAATCACATACTAGAGCATTTCAGTGGACACGAGTGGGCACCTCGACCAGAAGTTACATACAGTAGTAGGTAGGCCTACTTCTACACACTATTGTCTTCTGTTTTTCCAACATCTATTTAACTATAGAACATATAACAAACACTGATTTACATTCAATTGCTAAAACATTGGATATGATGGTCAAGTTGTTTATGTCATAAAGTTTGGTTCCCAAGATGATTATCCAGTCAGAGCAGAATGAGCCTCACATGAGTCTTTCATATGAATTGCCAGTTTCATTGTTGAAATCCAGTTGATTTAAACCTAAAATGCTTCTCTCTGATCTGATTGGTCACTCACTAAACACCAGAATCTGCACTGATCCTGAGTCAGTGCTAGTGCAGCCCCTGCAGCTCAGGGAGGGAATTCTAGATGGTTGTATTCTAGAGGTCGTATAATCTGCAGGGTAAAGCTCTGGGGACTTATAATCACAACTGAACCTGCCTTAAGCTTAATTTAGAGTTCACATTCAAGTTTCTCTCATCCATTTTGCATGTGAAAGGAGCAGAGGAGAGGGTCAGACAGGACAGAAGATACAGAGGAGCCCACTAAAACTTTAAGAAACCCATAAGACCATTTTTACATAAAATCTTCAGTGTTTATTTGATTTATCTGACAAGCAGCAGGATGTTTGTCACCTCTTTACATTTGAAAGTAGATACATAATTAAGTATACCAGTTTTATTACAATATTTTTTTCTAACTGGAGTACATTTAACAAAGAAAGAAAAATAAACACACAACAACTGCAAACGTGAGTAAAGAAAAGTCTTAATCAATGCTCCTAGACCCCTTCTTTTTTCAATCATTTCAATTCTCTGTGCTAGTATGTTTATCGCTCTTTCCAATAGGCATTTGTTGTATTCGTCTTGACGCGTTTTGGGCGTGGCACTGGTGATGTAAACTTCAATTTTACACTGCGGCTTAAGGGGGCGCTACTGGCCTTCAGAGTAACAATGTGATTTCTGTATAAAGTTGAGGCTCCGGTCCTGCTCGGTCGGTAGAGTCACTTGTATGTGGCGGCGTTACGGTTCTGTGTTTGTACTGGTTGGAGTGGGAGGGGCTTGTGGCGAAAGGGGGAGGGGCCTATGCGACGTAGCTGTACTCGTCCGCGGACGTCTGGCTCCTCTCGATGTACTGTTTGTCTATGAGGACCTCGATGCACTTTTTGATCATGCTGATACTGGGGTTGAACCGGGCTTTGGACTGGTTGATGACCTGTGAGAAAGAAGAAAATAACATGTAGTTAAAGCGTGAAAAGGTAGTGTATTACGCAAGACGATTTAAGTCTTGTTATAATGTTACATGATCAAAAACATACCTGGAGTTGTGTTTTATTTCATTCACACACGTTTGAGTAACAATTTATAGTAACATTTGTCTACATCTACATCTCCATAACTTAAAGTACACAAAAAATACACCTTGTGATGTCATGAAGCAGTGGTTTTCAAGTTAACAGCTACATTTTACCTTTAGTTCAGTAGAAATTGGCAATACCAGGGCTTTAAATTATCCACATTATCCAAATGATCCTGTATTAGGACATGACATGACAAAGTGGACTGTTTTTGTTTGTTTGTTTAAGAACAATTCAGCCAAAATATGAAGAATTTGTGGATGAAACTAAACAAAACTCCAGGTATGTCTGTGATGAGGAAACTATATTATAACGTAGATCAGAAAATAGACTAATATGGGCCCTTTAATACACAAAAAACACGGGAAATGTTTAAATAGCACATTACAACAGCAACAATATTAAAATGTCATGGTCCTGATTTTTTTTTCATGTATTTGAGCAAAAATCCCAACACAGATAAATGTCTTATGTAAGCTGCTCTTGAGGTCAAAATGAGGCCGCTGTGTTCTGTCTGCCGTCCAATTTTAGAGTGCTTTATTGTCAGGAAGTGCACTTTTATGCTAATTGTTGCCAACTTTCCAGCGACAGCAAGACTCAAATGCAAGACAGAATGAATACGGTGACCGTTAAAAATGACCTATTTCTGTTTTCCTCATTTTTAAGACAGTAAAAATTATGTATAATGCCTTTAACTTTGATGTATGAAGAAATGTTTGTTGCATTGTGAAAAGAGGACCTGTATATAGAACAGCTGTGTTGTTAGTTACAGCTACAGGACTGAAATCATAGCTTGTCCTCATCAGTCGTGCCAATAAACCAACCAGCAACCAAGTGAATATCACAGTTTCATTCATGGCACCAGTATGAGGGCAGGACTTTCTCTATAATACAACTTGTCCTCAAAGTAGATACAAAACCTGCAGCAGCTCTGGAACTACACAAAACCCGCCTGAAGTTAGTGCCCCGATTAGTCACAGATGAACTAATGGTGTGGTTTAAAATTGGGTACACTGATCATATTATTTGAAAACAGTAAGTCCAAAAATGTTCACTTGTATAAATAAATGCACCGTTGAGTATACAAATGTTTTTTTTTCCATTTTTGTTAGTAAAGTGTTACATTTTCTGCTTTGACTCATTTGAATTTGCAAGAATCTTAGGTGAAATGTGCTAAATATAGTCAAATATTCAAACAGAAAATCGATGTACTGAATAAGGCCATGACCTGTGAGCATGTGCAGAGCAGCTGAAGGAGATTTACAGTGAGTGTGTGTGAGGAAGCTCCTCTGACAGACTTGTGACATGACCAACGTGCTGTGACATGGTCCCATACTGATGCCTTTCATAGCAGCCTGACCTCACCAGCAGAGAACTCATCGCATGTGTTACATGTGCATGTGAACCTCTGCTTTACATCCACACACTGGGCCTATATTTAGAACTGATATGGAAACCAGCATTAGGGAAACAAAACAATCTGGCACACACAATATGACTAAGTTCTTCAAAGAGAAAGTAGCATAAAATACATGTTAATCATATGGTGAAGGTATGAATGAATGCATACATTTAAAAGTAAATCTAAAAAAATTAAATTAAATAGACCCACCTCCTGGATGAGGGCGTTGTGCCGGAGCACCTTGCGCGCCTTCATGATACGCACTATAGCAGCTTGTAAATACATTTTGCGGTCCTCGTCTACTGCGCTCCTCGTCTGCTCCATTTCCTGGAATAAAACCACAAAACTGAGACTTGTCTGCATGGGCCTAGTGTGGAACACCAGAAAAGAAAGTCCATACCTGTGGTGTGTCTTTTTGCATTGACGTAGTGATCTTAAACTTTGTCCTTTTACTGGTAAAAGTCATATTTAGTGAAAACGTTGACTCAGTTTCAATGTCCTCCTGCAACACATGAAAAAAAAAACTTTATTGAATTATGTTTACAGACTAATGGAAAGAGCAGCTACCCCAATATTACAGAGGTCTGACTTCAGAAGATGGTCAGATTCTGAGGAGGTTATTATTGGTAATCCAATATCAACTACAGTATAATAAAGTCTAAGTTTAAAGGGTGTTTGTTCTGGTGGGATCCATGACAAACTCTGCCGACTGGAGGTGACAGAATTGAATCACTGCTTTAAGTTTAATTTTAAACCAACAGGTTTTATGTGGGAGGGTGGTACAAAGAGGACATATACGAGGAGCCATCAGAGCTGTGCCCCCTGGGGTGAGTGCTCCATCACTCACATCACCTCACATCACCCCCATGTCCCCAGCAGGGGTCCACAGCCTCTCCTTGTGTTCCCCTTACATCACTAAATGTAGTAATCTATATGTAGTCTAATATTGGACAGAGACAAAAGTTCAATTCAGGGACAGACTGCATTATGTGGCAATACTCTAATAAAAACAGATTTCTATCAGTTAAAGGTTGTATAAACTGTACTTACTTTACTTACTCATCAAAAGATATCTGGAGTTGTATTTTGTTTTGTTCATATATGCTTTCTAATTTGTAATCGTACTTATTAAAGAACTGTATGTAACTTGTGTTCTTACAGTCTAATCAGTGCATGTCCTGTCTTGATACATGGCTACCACTAGGTGGCTAACGTTACGCTCTGTTGGTTTGTTTTCATGTTTTATCCTCCACAGAGACAAACAGACGACACTATATCAGGTCAAGTTACAGGCCAGATCCTGACCCCAAAAACTCCTCCAGCTAAGTTAGTCCTGTGTGTCTATGTTGAGTCTAGTACAAGATCTGGAAATGAGGAGGACTACACAAAAAAACAACCTGAATTAGACAAATAGTTCAGATAATTTTACATGAAAATTACATATGGTGGGTCAGTGAAATGACATTGGCATTTTTATGTTCAGTCCCAATTTTTCTAGTTATTAATATATAAAAGTTTAAATCATTAAAACCGATTAGTTTTATATCTCTTTAGTTGTATCAATATGCATTTGGAAGCAAAAACCATGTTTTAAAGAATATTATAGGTTGAAAGTCTTAAGTGAAATCTTTTCTATGTCAATGTTTCTTCATCACAAACAGACCTGGAGTTGTGTTTTGTTTCTTTCACACATGTTTAACACACAGACCCTCCATATTTAGGCTGAGTTCTTTTCTCAAATTGAAAACACTCTGTAACTCTCACTGTAACATTGCCACAGAGAGTCCACAATATTTTCTGATGTGCCAAGAAGTAATCTCTTCAGGCATCACAAGATGGAACAGAGCATTTTGAGCTTTGGAGATGTTGGCACACCAATAATGCAGAGTTACTCAAACATATGAACTTCACCGTTTTATTTTTCATTGTTCTCTTTAAGCTCCTGACCTTTTCCGAGTCATGGTTGATCATCTTGACGTCCAGCAGAGACTTGATGGTCTTCTGCAGCTCCTTCTCGTTCATCTGCGTGCCGTCCTGGAGCTCTTTGTAGCTCACCGTCAGACTGTTGTTAAACGCCAACAGCACGGCCATTTGGTACGTCGTCACCATGGCAACGTAGGGTTTTGACAGGTAGTTCATCTTTACTTCACCTGGAACAGAAAAGAAAGGATTAAACACACTCAAACACCTGCATTATGGCCGTGTGTTTTCTCACATTTATGCTAATCCCTTAACATTGTCAACAAGAACTTTCAATTATAATTTTCATGTAGTGCATATTATTCCTCTTGTGGAGCTGCGCAATAAATAGAATTTCAATCAATCAAAATCCACTCATTTGAAATTGTTAAAGAAAACATATAGGACATATTGAGCTTCTGTCTCCTATAATTATAATCTATGACAGCCATTAATCATTCCGTTTACATTTTAAATCACAATATTCATCTAAAACGACTTAATGGCAACTCTGATGGATAACGTCACGCTAGCAAGAACATTCTTTTTTTTCCATTTGCACCAAAATGACTGCAACACAGCTTTATCAATCAAGAAAGTTAAATTAAGCAACATTTTACTCAAACATAGCCAAATCATTCCAAATACAACTCTGAGAGAGCAAATGAGAAGAGGAAACAACTACAACATGGTTAAAACCTCTGAAAAGTCAAATTAGCATATTTGGTCTGCTTTTATGATGAGCTTGGATATTAATGGAGAAAGAAATAACTGAATTGCAGGGTACCTCAGGGCAGCTGTTTAGGGCCTTTGTTGTTTTCAATATTCATCAATGACCTGCCTCTTGTTTAAGATCATGCTAAAACAGAGATGCAGATGAAACCAGCATTTACGTGCCTGCTTCATCCGCTGGTGTACTGTCAAAGACTTTGAATGTGGATCTAAAGTCTGGCTGTGGCAAATAATTTGGTTTTAAATATTTTCAAAACAAAAAGTATTCTGTTTGGATCCAGAATTAAAGGCAAAGCCACATTTCAAAGTTTTAGTCAACGGAACAACTGTCAGAATTGTCACACTGTGATTTAATATAATACTTTTTTTAGCTGTGGACCCCAGGAAGCATAATGGAGAGCCAAATAAAACAAACAACACATGTATTACAGTTTTACCTGTGCAGAGATAGTGGAGCCACGTCAGCTTCCTCCCACTGAAATGCTGATTATAGAACAACTCAAACTGGAGGAAAAAAAAGAGAGATTATATTATATGACATTTAGAATAGCAGTTTTTTGACTGATCCTGCAGTGTGTGATCTGTGAAGAGGACTCACCATCTGAACACTCTTCTCTAGCTCCTGAGGGATGGCGAATGTGGAGGAGGGGACGTGTGTGAGGGGCCAAGCACCAGCCTAGAAAAACAAATTAAATACAAATTAAAAGCAGGCCAACCCAAAAAGATGAAAAAATGTGTCTGGTAATAGAAAAAAATAATAATAAAAGATGGGAAAGAAGAATACAAGTTTAAAGTTTAAGATAAAAATGGGTGTTGTCAATAAATTAACAAAAAATATGAATATAATAATTTTAAGATTTTTATTTTAATATTTAAAGCTAATATAAAGCTTTTTTGCATATTTATATATATATTTATATTATTTAATCATTTTACAATTCTAAATAAATTATGAAAAAGTCCAACTAGCTATAATTTAATGAACACAATGTAATTATTAGGTTGGGGGTCCATTACTTGCTTGTTTCTATGGATATATCATAGAACTAAACAGCTCTAAAAACAGGCATTTTGACTGTGAGTGGGGTTGCCTCTCCACAGATCTGACCTGTAACCTGATCTAGTCTGGCCTCCATGAAGATAGAAAGGTTTAATGCCATACTGTGAAACATTCCAGACAAAGCAATGCCATTTCTAGGGAAAAAAGCATTTGACGGACCCTACACTAGAAAAGTTTGATAATGCACTTTTAAGTCTAGACACAAAATTTTGTAATGAATCTACGTAGTCACATGTTTCAAGTAAATGTATTTGGATGTACAACAGCTATGGCGAGGTAAAGGCCCTTCATTGTCGCTTGCGGGTGTAACTGGCTCATATGGTAACAGAACTTTTTCAGTCCTGATACTGGTACTAATTTTGAGTTTCTGTCAATACCCAGAAACTACCAATACTGCACAAAGTTACTGTAACATTCTAAGATGTTCAGCGACAACCACGGTCAATATATCAACTTTAAATGCAGTAATTGATAAGGTTAACCCCAAAACCGAATCTTTTACTAACCTAGGATTGAGCACAGATTTCTTGACCCAAGCTAACCAAAAATACACGTTAATTGCATAATCTTACCTGTAATACATAGATCTGGAAGCTAATGCCCAGGTCCACCACTGTGTCTTGCGTCTTGATGAAATTATTAAACTTGTTGTTGAGGTCGGCGCTCACGCTCATGTCTGTGTACATTCTGTGCAGTTTGCTTGTGAACTCGTAGCCGCACGCTTGCTGCAAGAGACAGGAAAAAAGAAAACAAAAAACACAAAGATTTAGTCCTAGTCATAGATGCAGGGTTGGAAATGTGGAATGTTAAATAAACGTGGAGCCAAACCTTTAGTTTGTTGATCATAGCTTCTTCAGAGTCCATAGACAATGATAAACCGTGTATTAATCTCTTTGCTAGCATTCTGGCGTAAAACTACAAGGAATGGAAAAAGGGAGGAAAAGGTTATTGGTACAATGTACAGGGTGTCCCAAAAACTTGGCAGAATTTTGCAGGTCAGTAAGTTTGGCAATTCTTGACACACAGTCACCCACGACTGTGCAGCGTGCCTTCAATGCAAAATTTGGAATTTGCTACACAAACTTGTTTGTTTTTCGTTGAAGGCACGCTGCACACTCTTGAGTGACTGTGTGCCAGCATATTCTATGGGAGTGAACGGCACCACCTTCAAAACCCACAGTGGGGAGTAAATCAGTCAAATCATGTACCTGGAAAGTCCAAAATCTCTCTCTGTATCGAAATCAGTTTGGTCCTCACTCCCTCAACCTTGAGCCAGTCAGAACCGAACATGATTGTCCAGTCAGATTTCTTTATTTCAGTGTCACAAAGGAGCTCATTCATCACCTATCATTTACATTTTACTCTTTGTTTCTATTTTCCTCTTACGCAGACATATTTGTTTTGATACAGACAAACCATGCATGTCCCTGACTGGCTAATCCACCTGTCAATCACGCCCCTCAGAACTCAAGGAGATTCAACTATTAACTATCTTCATAAAGTATTAAAAGAAGTGTGTATTCTGTTTTTGTTTGTTTAGTTTTAGAAAGCACTAAACAAGGTAAAGCACAGATTTTAACAGTGTATTAAACCTGGGACTAAACCCAGAACTAAATCTGGACTAGTACATGAGCAATCTGAATGGAACTCCAGACTGGGCACAAGTCTAAATGTGGCCGTCGTGTAATGTTGTGATCACCTTTTGAAAAATATCTTTGTCGTCGATGTACTTGAAGACGGTGATGAAGCTGGTGAGTTTGTCCTCCACCTCGTTCTCTGTCATCCCTTTGGCCGACTTCTTCAGCAGATTGTCGCAGTATTTCGCAAGCTGGACGTAGTGGGGGCAGGGATATGGGTCAGGAGGACACCGAGATAAAAGTATTCACAAGTACTTCATGTGTACTTTGTGTATATACTTACCAACTCTGGGGCTTTGCAGATGGACTTGGGCTCCCTGTAGTTGACTACTGACGTCAGGGCCTAAGCAAATAAATGTTTATTAAAGGTTCACTGAGTAACTTTTCTAGTAGAGGGTCCGCCACCTGCTCGTCTCTACGGAAATGCTTTTGCTTTAGCGGTCACATTTGTGGAAAGGCGACCCCCCTCACAGTAAGAATGCATGTTTTTCAAGGTATATTTAAGCAATTAAAACACAATTTGTAAAAAAAAAATGCTCGATAGATAAGTTTAATACTATAATAAGGAACATTTCAGGCAAAGACACCTCCAGTCAGACAAGCAGGTGGCCTAACCTCTACAAGAAAAGTGACTTAATGCGCCCGTGAAATCCTAAATAACCTTCAAATTAATACATCAAATAAAATAAAGGAAGTCATCTAGAGCAGTGAGTCCCAACCTGGGCTGCAGAATGCAAACACTCAGCAGGGAATACTTGGAAGGACACCAGATCTTAGTAGAAGACGGAACTGGATTGTATTTGACTATTGATATTTTGCATCTGATGTCAACATTCTCTGGGGGTGTGATGCTAATTGAAGGCTCTGCTCTGTCTGAAGCTCTGTGACTGAAATTTGACTTCAATCTGAGCTTTGTTTTAACACAATCTGAAAAGAAATAACTGATTTAGCTAAACTACACTGGATGAGATGATTTGTGCTGTTAAACATCTCCCGCTAAAATAACATTACAGTTATAAAATAGCTCAAATTAAATTACAAAATTTGAAGAACACATTTTCAAGAGTCTGTGAGCAATATGAGTGTTCACAGTCCTATTTAGGTGTTTGATTTTCAACAAAAAGGTGAGTGTGACTGGCTGAAAAACTTGTAACTGTAAATTTATGCGTGAGACTTGTTTAACAGCATAAATCAGCTCACCTGTCGTAGTTGCAGCTAAGTCAACTCTTTATGGTCAAATTGTGTTCAAATAAAGCTCAGATTAAAGTCTAATAGAGCTTATGACAGAGTAAAGCCTCGAGTTGGCGTCACACACCCACGGAATGTTGATGACATCAGCTGCAAAGTATCAAAACTATTTTCTTTACATCCTTAAGAATGTTTCACAGGATCAATTAGGGCATAAACAGCATTCAAACAAAACAATTATAATAGTAATAATAAGATGACTGTAAAGAGATGCATTTGCTCATTTTAAAAATCACAGGTTAGGGGAGACAAAGCTTAGGGGTTCTCGAGACTAGGGGTGGGCTGACATGGATTTTTTTCAAGCCATTACCGCTCCACCATATTAGTCCTGCTCCTGTAGCTGATAACCAATATTTGCAGATAACAATATTTGTCTTTTTAAACCTTTAGTAAGACCTAAATGTATCTTAACTTGTAGGAATGGGAGAAGATTTCTGGCGAGACAAAATTGCCACAAGCTCATGCACACATGAGAAAAATGATCTTATGAGACTGTCCGATCACAAAGACTGCAGTGGGCTATGTCTGCAGAACACAAGATATAAAGTTGCAAGTGTGATCACGTCAGCTGTTTCCTGTCTACGGTAAAACCACTCGCTTTGAGACTCTTAAGTGTTCAAAGATGAAACCCCTGCGCTTCTAGTTTAGATACAAGTCAAAACTGTGTTATTATTATGTGTGAAATGTGGTGCAATACTTCAGATACAGGATTTTTTAAAGCATTAAAGATTGGAGATAAAGTCCACAGGAAGTAGAGTCACTATCGCTAATCTGCAGCTTCACTTCGATCTGTGCGCTGTGTGGACCTAAAAAAACAACACGAGGCTCTACTTTTGCCTTTTTACTTTCAAAAAACACCTCAGACTGGATTAATAACGCGGTTTTGTAAACTGGATGTCATTATTTGCAGAGGACAGTTTCTATGGATAATGTGAAAGACATGCAGCACGTTATGAGAGGTGAGTAATACATTTTCGCTTCATTTTCGCTCTGTCCTAAGTTTGTATCTTGTACAGCCATATTTCTATTTTGACTCACTACTCTGATATGTATCGATATTGGTCGTTACTGATTGGCTATCCCTACTCAAGACAAAAAAACCGAACCACTGATCTAGAGACAAGTCTAAGGGCACTAGGAGGGAGTGTAGGGGACTTTACCTTATCAAGTGCACTCATGAAGTGTTGGTCCCCATTCAGTACGGTGTTTATGAGCTGGACAAATTTACTGTGGACTTCAAGCACTGACTCCACGAACTGTGTCGGCATCTGGGACATTTGAAAAAGACAGCAAAATTACCAGCACAGTAAGGGGTTAGCAATTCTCATTTGTAGAGACCTAAACTACAAGGTAACAAGCAGGTTCTATAAAAATATATAATCAGACCTCATGGAGTAAGTAAGCCAGTAGATTAATCACAACTGAATCAAAATTGTAATTTTAATCAACATAATTAGCAAATCACAAAAGCCACAGTTGTTTATGATCCCTTATTTCCTCTATAAACAAAATTATTCTCCATAAAATCTGCTAAATCTGTAGTTTACATGTGTACAAAAATGTGACTCTTTTTGTCAATTCTTCTGGACACAACTCAAAACATGAACTTTGATAAGAATCCTATCACTAAAACACAAATCGTATCTGCAAACACAAACGCTCGTCAGAAAACCGCCCTATGATGACATTTCTTTGCAGATGAACCGC